>QFEZ01004863.1:1050-32474 GCA_003316425.1 Russula lepida
ATTTGGATGTCTTAATCTGTCTTAAATCGCATTGGATGTTAAATGGCTCTGTTAAGGAAAATTTAAGGAAAACTCGAAATATTAAGCACTTTAAGGACATGATAAGGTCATTAAGCCAATTCCCGTTTTCCTGATGATGGAGGTGCATCTGCATCCCTTTATCGATTCTGTCAGACTCGCCATCCTGGATCGCGTCTACATTGATGGTCTCAACAGCAGAAGGCAAAGGTACTTCTGGGATGTGTGCCATGGTCTGTGCAGTCGTTATGGAGGGATACCTTACGAAATATTGCATGAGTATCAGGCATTTGATACAAAAGAGTATCCATCTCACCGAATGCTCAGTTCCTTGACAAGCGCATTAATCTTGGTCTCAAACAGTGCGCCTTCCAGTCTCCTTTCATTGACGAAGAACCTCATGAATTCAACAAATCCATCCAGTCCGAATATGCCTCGATTTAACATATCCGGGATGGCGGCGGCCATCTCAGCTTCACCCCAACCAAACGCTGTCTTCAACATTCCATTAAGAATGGGCCAGTCATCCTCCCCGGGCTCAGCAACACAGGTATGTGGATCCACTGCGAATATGCTGAGAGGATTTTCATGTGTCGCCATGGGCACATCATCAGGGATTTGTTTTGCAGCCGCTTCAAGGTCTTGAAGAAGCTGAGCTGCCACTGGACAGAATTTTACTGGCAGGCCTTGTGAAACGGAAGCCTTGGTTCCAGGATCGTCTGCGTGGATTGGCTGAGGCACTGTGACGGTAGCGAGGATGGTAGAGGGATTCAAAGGGACTTGGGGCTTGAAGAATGCATGAAGGGATTGATTCGGTTTGGATGGCCTGCTTGACTGATTGGCCTTTGCATGCATATGACATGCCTTAGATTTGCGGTGTATTTCAAGATTTTTGTGGCCCCCCAAACCGACGTGGACAGTCTTCTTACAGTCGGGACAGTCAAGTGTGCTTGAGGCCATAAAATGATCTGTATTACTATGTGGCGTTATACGTCACAACTAATGCTTAGTGCGAAGAGTATTAGCTTTGGCATACTCAGATTTCTTTGTCTTTGCCATTGTAATGCTCGAAAATACAGAATGATTGTTGATACAAGTGTCGATTTCTTCAAGCAGTTCACTGGCAGTGTGCTCCAAGGTGTTCACTCAGGAAAAAAAGAATAATATTTCTCTGTAGGTGTGGTACTTTTTCCGCTGTCACCAAGCTGTCATTATATCGGCGATGATTGATCGTCTCAGAGGCCAGACGACCCCCCCTGCTTACTTTGGATATTCAATTACCATTTTGGGCCATTTTCCCAGGGGTCGAACTTTTTTTTTCCGGGACCAAGGACCCCCCCCTCCCCCACCCCAGGTTCGGGATCTGCGTTCCGCCACCCCCTTGTGCGCTTTTGGTCGTGGCTTGCCTTCGGACTCAGATACCTCCAGTGAGCCCCACACCAGCTTACATCTAGACTGTGTCACTGAGGGCACAAACGCTGGTTCCTCAGAAACCTGATCCATCAATAATCAAGATAAGTGAAGGGGGAGTCAAAGAATGCCTGGGCCTGAGATTACTCACACCGTCACACACGTCACATGCGTATACCTTTGTCCCTTGATTTGTTGAGTCGTGGCAATCTGGGCAATGCGCTCTTTTTTCAGTCGGATGCTCTATGAGCTTGATTAAGTGTACTTTGGCCACCAGTAGGATGTCATCTACTGGAATACTAGCACAACTGGAAATCCAGAGTGTAATATGAATGTGTTATTGTAAATCCTGTCTGTGTCTCCTGTGCCATCCGAACATGTACTATCTGGGTCTGGTTCTAAGTACATTAGAAAACACCCAACCACCAACAGATCAAAGATACTGGGTAGTGAGATGGTGGCCAGGTGTCATCATAGGTCTGTCTAACGTTTGTTGCAGCCCCACCATGACTACGTACTTGACAGGTTTTGTCATTGTACATTATGGTACGTATATACTGATGCAAGCGATATAAGCTGATAAGGGTGAGCTAAAGCGGATGCGCACGTGATTGTCTGTATAGACGATCTAATCTAGGCTAGGTAAGTATATGTGATTGGTAGGTAAGTGGGTATGGAGAGCTCACCTCAGTATCCGTGCGTATGGCACGATAACTGAGGGAGCGTCAACTATTTCTGTGCTGTTTATATATGATGTGGGCCCTATTGGCCCAGTATTATGGTAGGAACTAAGGAATGTAGGTACAGCTACTGGATATGTGGTGCATATAGAGCTGCCAAGGTATTGACATAGAGAATGGTACTAATCTATATGGTACTACTTGTGTCCGGATGCATCACACTGCACGGGCGCTCCGAGCTGCCTGTTCTGTGCTCCGATCTGCGCTCACTCCAACACTCCCCCTCATTTCGTGCACAGTCCGAGTCCTGCAGCAAAATGCTTCACCTTGGCTGAGGGCAAGGCCTTGGTGAGTGTGTCAGCGACCATGTCATCCATCGGGCAGTATATGAGGTGCAGGGAGCCCTGCTCGATGACCCAACAAATAAAATGGTAACGCACATCAATATGCTTCATGCGTGCATGGTACTAGTGGTCTTGAGTCAGCGCGATCGCTGCCTGGTTATCTGAGAAGAGTGTGGTGGCGGTGGTGAGGGTTCCAAAGGCCTCGGACAGGAGACTGCGCAACCACAGCGCCTCCTTCATGCCATGCGTCGCGGCCACGTATTCACTCTCCATCATCGAGAGCGAGACAATTTCCTGCCATTTGGATGACCACGAGACAGCCCTGCTGTCTATGAGGAATGCATAGCCCGTGATGGCATGCCTATCCTCGGCCATGCTGCCGTCTGTGTCGGTGTACCCTTCGAGGGTTCACCTGGTCTCTCTGTACGAAAGCCAGAGGTCGTGTGTGCCTGCCAGGTAACGATAAATACACTTGACAGCCTCCCAGTGTGTAGGGCTGGGGTTTGCAGCAAAACGGGCCACGGTCGCGACTGCAAACACAATGTCTGGGCGTGTAGCAAGGGCAGCCCAGTTAAGGGCTCTGACGGCCTCGCGATACGGCATGTCACACATGATTGCGTGCTCAGCTGCACTCATGGGTGCTTGCTCAACTGTGAGCCGGGTGGAGGTGTCCATAGGCATTGACAGGGGCTTGAGATTGGCCAGGTGGTAGCGTCGTAGTATAGAGTTGATGTCACCGGCCTTGGGAACAGGAGCTGATGCGTCGCTCTGTTGCCCATGTAAGAGATGAAGAACCGGTCCAAAAGGTATTGTGGTCTAGCCCTGTGACGTCATCATGCGTCATGAGTCTGGACGCGGCTGCTTGTTATCTTGCGTACTGGTCTGATGATATGTTTCTCTGCCCTGTTTCATGTTCACCTGTTTGTGTGGGTCTAGCCTGTGGAGGCCCCTGTACCGTTACCGTTGTTTCGGACTTTTAGACTCCTACTCGGTTCGGCCTTAGGCCCCTAGTTAGTCTACCCTGTAACAGTATATAGGGAGTGCCTTAACTGCCCTGAACCGGCAAGTTGAGTCTCCTGTCTCAATTTACGTGTCTTCTTCTCTTCTCCTTTCTCTTTCACAAGAGGGTCTTGCTAAGGGACTTGCAAGGCGGGAACCTCTTACTCTATTAAAGCTACCTAGGAGGGCGTGACTCCTATCAGGTCAACAATCGACTAGTCTAGGCACTGACGCTTGGGAAGCGGCGGTGACAGTTGATATACGCACGTTGGGATAAATGGATTGTCCCAGCCTCCCAATCTCATCTGATCTCGATGCCTAGCATCCAATGCAGTGCACCCAGGTTGGTGACCTTGACGTGCCTGCGCAGACCGGCCTTAAAGTCCTTGATAAGGTGTGTGCTGCTGGCGGTGATCATGCAGCCGTCAACATGGACCGCTACAATGGTCAGATCCTTCTTGCACTTGTCAGATTTGTGGAACACAGCCTGGTCAACTGAACACTGTTGGAAACTGAGTGATATAAAGATTGATGATAGTTTTTGGTACCATCTATGACCAGACTGCTTGAGGCCATACAGTGTCTTCATGAGGCGCAAGACGTGATTCCCAGCATCATGTGACCTGTAACCAGGTGGATGCTGCATGTACAACACCTCCCCGTCATTCAACACACCATTCAAGTAGGCACCCTTGATGTCCACTTGGTGCAACTCAAGACGAAGATGGTTAGCCATAGCAATAATGGCATGAGAAGATGCTAGACGAGCCACAGGTGTGTAAGTATTGTTGTAATCGACACCATCAATTTGACTGAAACCCTGTGCCACCAGTCATGCTTTGTACCAGGAAATGTTGCCTGCTGCATCCTTTTTGGCCTTGAAAACCCACTTGGAACCTATTATATTCACATTTGGTGGTGCTTCCTCAAGTTTCCAGGTGCCAGCGGCCTTCAATGTGGCCAGCTCTTCCAGGATCGCCTTTTCCCACAGCAGCCAATCAGGTTGCTGCTTCGCCTCTGTCAGCAAACGTGGCTCGAGTGCCTTGGCATCAGCGGTCTTGGCCATGAACATGTGCTCAAGACTGTCAAAGTCTTCAAGCAGTGCAGGTGAGCCATCCGTTACAGTCCACACTCCCCCTGCTTCCTCTGCTTCTTCTTTAGCTAATGAACCTGGGATTTGCAGGCCAGGCACATGTTGTGCTGGGATGCTATTTCCAGACTGTATATCGCGCACGATGCGGGATGGTTTGCGAAGTCGTGCAGAGTGGCGCAGTTGAGTGGGTGGCTCTGCTTGCAACTCAGGCTCATTGGTGTGCGTTGGTGCCGGTGTATCAGCATGACTGAACACGTTGGGTTCCTTGGGTGCTGGTGATGTTGAGGGGCTAGGTGGAGCATCATCCTGCTCACTGCCTGCTACCTGTATTGTTCTTCCCTCCCCCTCAAGCGGTGATGATGTCCCGAAGTAGACATTTCACTCAACAGTCACATTGCCTGCACCAGGCCAAAATACCTGGTGAGCCCTTGTGTCAATGTCGAAACCTAGCCAGCGTGCTTCGTGTGCACATACATCCAGCTTCAACCCATTGGCGTGGTGTACCAAAACAGGGGAGCCCCATGTATGGATGGCGGACAGGTCTGGTGGATGGCCATATAGAGCCTCGAATGGCGTTTTGCCATCGAGTGAGTGTGTGGCTGTCCAGTTCTTAAGCCAGGTGGCATGCCTCAGTGCCTCACCCCATAACAACTTGGGCAGGCCACTGGTGTGTGTAAATGCATGAATCCACTCCAGTAGAGTGCGATTCAGGCATTCTGCGATGCCATTCAATTGAGGGGTGTCATGTGTGGTAAGCTTTCTTGCCATTCCAGACTTGGCAAGATGCTGATCGAAATCATGACTCAGGTACTCTCCCCCTCGATCAGAGTGCAGGACTTTGATCGCCCTGCAATGCTGCTGCGTTGTGGCCCAGGCTTCATAAGCCTTATAGGCCCCTAGTGCCTCATCCTTTGTGTGCATCAAGAAGGTGACAGTGTACCTCGTCGCATCGTCTGTGAAGGTGATGAAGTACCTTTGCGCTTGACATGTGGCGATGGTGGCTGGTCCCCAAACATCGGTATGTACTTTGTCTCCAAAATTCTGAGCTGGTGGGCTGATTCAGACTTTGGGCACAGGTAGTTGGGTAGCACAGGCAAAAATGCAGGCATCGCAGTCAGTTTCTGGGGAGGTTAGGTCCAGTTCGACCCCTATGATAGCACCACTCTCCACAAGTTTCCGGGCACTTGCAACTGCAATGTGGCCAAGACATCGATGTAACTCCATGGCTGACATGGGTTCAATGGCGTTTGCGGAGTCCAGCATGTGTACGACCTTGTACAGGTGCTTGCTCATCCGAGCGATGCTTCCGACTCTCTCCCCCTGTGGAGAAGTCAATTTGAGGTGGCCAGCGCCGATATGGGCATGGTAGCCCTCCTCATCCAGTGTGGCGAGGGAGACCAGAGTGTAGCTGACACCTGGTGCATGCTGTTACAGCCCTCTTCAATGATCTTATAGATTTCTCGTCGGAAGACTTAGTAGGAGGAACTCCCAAACCACTGGATATGTTAAGGCCCGTTATCTGGCCTCTCCCAATGGTGCAATTAACGGAGGTGGATAACCGAGGACGCCCTGTCAATGGACACGACTCGGAAGATAGGAGAAGCATAGAAGCAAATGATCCGATGTGGGATCCCCTACTCACGGGTTGGACAGGACCGGGAACATACCAAGGAAGACTAATGGAATGGGCTAGAAGAGCCTAAGAGTATAAAGGACTATCCTAAACACCTATTGCCTATGGCCTAACTCCCTACTCAGCTGATTATAGCCTAGACTGTTGATGTCATGATTCATCAGCATCTAGAGGATATTGCGTCATTGGAACAGGCCTCATGGTGCGATCCTTTTTTGCTATTCGTTCTTTGATACCTTGATGCGTCATTCTTATCTTACCGCTTACTTATCACGTTGCTATTGGACTATACCTTCCCTTGCGCTTCTTATCCTTCCCATACCTTTATCTATTCTGTTCTTTCGCTTATTGATCATTCCTATGCTTACTATTCTTGCTTACTCTCTTGTGTACTACGCTATCTATTCTTCTCACGTCTCTACTCTTTTAGTTCTCTTTCCTCTTATGGTTATTGTATACTATTTGGTTCCCTTGTAGTATAAGTACTGGCTTGGTTCCGGTGTGTGGAACCCAAGTCGATTCTCCTGTTTGTATACTGGGAATTGTATCGGTTCTTCCCCTATCAAGTTGATCCCTCATCTTGTTGTCTATTCCCTCTATTTGGAATACGACTCATCATATCACAGCACTTGGACATCGTAAAAGCCTACGAGTCCCTTCTTTATACAACCACTAGACCTAAGTATCGTCTATTGGGTTGTCCTCTGAGCGCAACTTGGATCCTCGCGTCAGTCAGATCAAGTGGTGGTAACACATGCAGCACTCCGTGGAGGGTAAGTTCTGTTTCTCTGTCTCCATTTGGTACCTGGATAGCCAGGGTGCCACGTCCTATGGCTGGGAACTGTTGCTGATTCACTGTGTTTAGGAAAACCAGCGGCGTGAGGGGTGCATAGGATATGAAGTCACTTCTATAGGGGCTAATATGACATGTCGCTCCAGAGTCATACAACTCGATGTGGATGCAATTGTCATCATTTTCATCAACTCGTGTGATGACAGCCCCAGCAAATTCACCTTCTGGCATGGTTTCCTCCCCCTCCTGGTGCGGTGCAACCTCAAAATCGTCAGGTGCACCCAGCAGTGGGTCCGGCTCAGCAATGGCAAGTGGTGCAAAGTCAACAGGTGCTTCTTCGACCATCCAGAACCCATCCCCCTCAAAGTCATGGACAACCACATTGGCAGATCCAACTGGCTTGTTCTCCAGCTTGGAGCTTGACGTCTGTGTGGCCTGCGTGCCAGCACTCTCATCCTTGTCCTTGTCCTTCTTCAGGGAGCGGCATTCCCTTGCCCAATGTCCCATTTTGCCACAGTTGCGGCACTTGCCCTTGCGGCGTTTCTTCTTGTCACTTTTGGAATTGGTGACAGATAAGGCCTCGTCAGTGGCCTCCTTCTTTCCTCCCTGGCTGTTCTGTCCGCATCCACACTGAATCTTCAATCGCTCTGCTTCCTCACATATGTGGTTGATGAGGGCATCAGTGTTGACTGATGTGGCACCATGGACAAGGTGTGCTGAGGACAAGATGTGTGACACGAATGTTGCAAGCTCACTGGGGATGCCATGGAGAATGGTACGTTCATACTCCTTGTCGGTGATATCAACCCCTGATGCTGCTAACTCCTCTCGCTTATAGCATAGGTTGCCTAGGAATTCCCGAACATCTCCTCCTTTTGCACAGCGCATCTCCAAGAATGACTGGTGAAGATCGGCCTGTGCGTAGGCACTCTTTGCCTGGTATTCCTTGGTGACCATCTCCCATCAGTCATGAGCAGTTAAACAGCTGGTGAGGCGCATGATGGTGATGTCAGGGAGATGCTGGGACAGGAGATAGCTGGCTACAGCATCTTCATGTTCCCATTTCTCTGCAGCCTCAATCTTGCCCTCTGTTGATTTGCCAGCAACCTTGGGCTGGGGACACGTCCTGGTGCCTGTGAAGTAGCCCCATCAGTGGGTGACCTTCATTGCTTCCTGGAAGCGTGTCTTGAAGATGGCCCAGTTGGCGCCATTCTGGTTGAGCTGAGGGATGTTGGCAGGGAGTTGTTTGATAACAGGAGTGGACATGGAGGATTTTCTGGTGAGTTCTAGGCTTCGATTATTTGGCTAGCGGTTCAGGCAGGGCCCATAACCTGATGCAAGTGATATAAGCTGATAAGGGTGAGCTAAAGTGGACGTGCGCATGATTGTCTGTATAGACAATCTAATCTAGGCTAGGTAAGTATACGTGATTGGTAGGTAAGTGGGTATGGAGAGCTCACCTCAGTATCTGCATGTATGGCACAATAACTGAGGGAGCATCAACTATTTCTGTGCTGTTTATATATGACGCAGGCCCTATTGGCCCAGTATTATGGTAGGAACTAAGGAATGTAGGTACAGCTACTGGATATGTGGCGCATATAGAGCTGCCAAGGTATTGACATAGAGAACGGTACTAATCTATATGGTACTACTTGTGTCCGGACGCGTCACACTGCACGGGCGCTCTGAGCTGCCCATTCCGTGCTCCGATCCACGCTCGCTCCAACATATACAATCGTATCTTGCCTATTGGTAGCACATATCAATATCGTCATCCCACACACGAGCGTCCATCTGACCTCCTGCCTTGTGCTGTACATAAAATACAACTTGTTTCAGGAACGTCTTCCAGAAGAGAACTCAATCGTGTTCATTATTTGCCGGTGGCGCACTGTGGATGCCAGTGGCGCACGTACCATGGACCCGCTTTTTACTTTTACCGGGATCGTTTTATCTAGACGCCTACCAACGGTATTCTAAAAACTCCCCGGACCCATGCAGGCTCCATGTTACGTTGGACGTAACAAATGACCTTCGTAGAGTAGTATATGAGATTCGTCTCGAGGTAGAAGTGTGCGCCGCTGCGTGGCCCAGATCCACAATAATTGAAGGATAATGATCGCCCGGTCAGTTTCTGCATGCTTGTGGCTGGCAAGTAAACACAGAACTGAGGGGCACTAACCTATGAAGAAAGGCGTCCAGAACATTCTATAGGGTAGGACAAATCACCGTCCGCATCAAGCACCGTGACGAGAAAACGTCCAGAATGAAAATGAGAATCCATCAGGCCACATGCTCATGCTCGAGTTCGGAAAAACTGCTCTGGGAGCGAGTCACGCAGGCGGCCTGGGAGCCCCAATAGGAAACTATTTCGGAAAAAAATCAATCAAGCGAGGGAAAACTTCAATTGAGGATTTGCGCGTTTAACCGCGGCCCCATCCTTTTTTTTTCTGGGGCCTCAGGGCCACTGGCAAAAACGTTCATGCGTCACGTTGCGACCTTCGCGACTTCCAGTCATATGCCAGTGGGAATTCCTCTCCATCCACCTATCAGTTCCACGTGGAATGCGCAGGACGGATCTCGAAAGCCGGTGATACTCCTATTGTTCTCAGCTAGGTGAGGATCGCTCTTCAGTGTTTTCTGAGCTTGGTCGCCTGGATACCAGACTTCCACGTTACAAGAATAAGCGATGAGTAATTGTCGAAGCGCGCAATTGTTGAAGTGAAGATGAATTAGATGATTGTCGAAGTAGATGATTGTCGAGATAGATAATTGTTGATGACAGACAATTGAGCTCAGACCTGAGTGTCCGTCGGACCTCAGAATGTGACCAAGCCGTGACGTATGTCAGTGTGACTTACAGTCCATGGACCACTAGAGTAGGCACAAGGGTTCTGTGTGGTTCTGGGCTTCCACTTCCTGGGCTCCACCTCCAGGCATTCTGGGAATTTCCCGAGTGGCAAATCATTACCGACCAATTGGAATCGGGGATTGAGGTGGGAACGAAAGTCACCGTAAAACGCTGATGACGCTGATGCACTCAGATGCAGGTCCAATCGAAACACTTGCAAGAACGTGAGGAAATGCACGCTATAGGCTAAGGTGTATTTAGCAAGGGCCGTGATGTCCCTGCAAGGCATCAAGGCGAGCATTTTGCCGCTACTCGCTGATCGGCTGACTTATTACCAATAATACTTTGACGCTTGCCAGTGGGGTACTTCACTTCGTTTGTTTTCCCTCAGTTCCTCCTCTCAAAATGACTCCGGATCGGTCAGCTCCTGGCCATCGCCAGCGCGACTCGGTTGTTGTAGGAGATGATGGATTCCGAAGGAAGCCTCTAACCGTGATGCAAGTGTCATCTGGGTCGTATGTCCGAGTCCGAGTCCCGACTCCGTTCAAGTAGTAGTTGTTGTCATCAACTGGCGCCACAGGTTAATCTCAGTGATAGGGCGAATGTCTATGGCTCCAACTGAGTGTTTGGCCCTGGCCCACGGGGTAGTCTGGAGTCGTCCGTGCGAGTAACATGTCTGTCACGCCGGTGAAACTGATCGCAATGAACTACTTACGTTTTGCCGCGTAATAGCCCCATCATTATCACTATAGATTCTACCAATAGAACATGCACTGGTATTCATCACTGCTCTATGTACGCTTGATCCGACTACGGGTTCTACTTCAATTCATTTGCCAAGCTCAGGAACCTATCAACTGCTATGCATCAGGAAAAACCTCATTGCTAACGAGTGCTAACTGTCAATAAGCACGATGATAGCCTACTCTTGCTAGCACCGGCTAGCACCGGCTAGCACTCACTAGCACTCGCTAGCAACTGAGGTTCCTGATGCATAGATCCACCGCACCCGTCCACCGCACCCGTGTCGGAATCGAACCACTCAATCCCCCGCAGAACGAGATGCGTCTTACTGAACCCGAAATTGGCATTTGGCACGCCAAACGTCTGTCACTTGTACCATCGTGTCTGAATCCGGCCCTAGTTAGGCATGTCGCGTGTTTCCACTGACAGTACATAGCCCCCAGGCACCACTGGCTGGGCACATGGCCAGGGCCACGAGGGTACGTAGCACACATCCGAAGCACTTATCGTGACCACATACCCCGCGATTGGAATGCATCTTGCGCCACCACCCGGCTTAGATGTCGACTCGATTCTAGTTCTGAGGTACCAGCCACTGGCGGTTGACATATGATTGCGCCGTTCAATTTTCAGGTTCTGTTTTATCTTTCCGTTCTCACGTACTGTTTTTTTCTCTCGAAGTTGGGTACGAACACCCGAAGTTGGTTGCAATTTACAAAATGACCGAAGAGCAGCCTGAGCTTGGATTGTTTTTCTCCGTTATGTCAGCGGTCGACAAAATCGGAGAAAATTGCCTCCGGGTATTTGTAGGAGATTACTCAACGCTAGGAAGTTGCGAATCGCGTATTGAACAAAAAGGCAAAGTTCCAAGGCATGGCACCATGATGTCGGCAGATCTAGTCCAACTTGAAGACCATCCGAGTATCAAGATCGATCAAGGCATTTGCAAAGAGTACCTTGGTGTTATGGTCGAAAGTCATACAAAAGTGTCATGCCAAGTTTCCTCTTCAATTGGGTCTGGCCTGATCCTCCCCAATATGCATCGCAAGTGCCAGCACGCGTGTGTGGCGCTCGATTATATGTCCTTGTGGTATTGTCAAAGTCCGAGTCCGGGGCTGAAACATTTCATACCAATTTTCATCGCATGGCAAGATACAGTATTGGTCGATGTGAGCGCGTTCATGAAACGCCAAGAGGAAGCTTCGCATCTCGGGCATCTCGGATCGCTGCCAGTGATAACCCGGTTACTCCCGTCACTCTCCACTCCGGCCAGTCCGGCTACTCCGAGGTTTGCAAGTGCTCGGTATGCAAATGCTCCGACGACAGTTAGTAGAAAGTATGTTACACTATCAAACCCGAACAACCCGAGCAACCCGAGTGTACCACGATTGAGGGAACGGCACGCGGTGATGAAATACTACACACGGAGAGGGCACAGACCTACCATGCACAACAGAGACAGTGTTCTATAGCGTACCGTACAACAAATTTCGCATTTGGATAGTACATGAAAAAAAAAAAAAAAAGAGGTTGACTCAAAACCCAGAGATCCAATTCATACAACCTTGTTCATAGTACATGCGGAAGAAAAAATGGTGAGATTATCCGGCTGTATGATCTAGATAACTCCGTGAGGGACGTTAAACAAGGGATAGCAGTGAACTATCCAGTTCAGGCTTTGGCGTTTATGCGGGTCATTCCGAACATCGCAGGCGAATCCGGTTCAGAAGAAGGACCTGAGCCGCGATCATCCTCGAGATCGTACTGCACCGTCTTTTCAACTGTGATGTGAAGCTGTAAAAAAAGACCTCGATATCAGATCTCCGCGGTCAAGGGAAGGGAGCGATCATGCGCACCCCTTTGGTGTCTGCCATGGTCCCATCATCGAAATCGATCGAACCAATCTACATTGTATGAGCACCCTAGATTGATCCCAGTAATCTGCCGACACGTACCTGATGACCTTGTATGGCACGATTGCCCTGGCCATATGAGTCCGGAAAACGGACAGGCGTGGGGTCCGCAGCAGTCTCTTTCTGCATAGCGGCACGCCCACGGAAATTCCGCCGCATGTTGAGCCTGGGTAACACATTCAGTTAATATAAGCGTGAGCGGTAAACCCGCGAAATTAGTTAACTCACGTTGCAAGGAGAGAGTTTGCATACACTGCCGGAAATGCATTTATCCAGATCAGAAAGTTGAGTGCGACTAGAATTAGGAACCTACTTTTGGCGATGACAAAATGAAGTGCCATGAAAATGAGAGTTCTCCTCAAGGTAAGCCACTATCGGAAGAATAAATACTCGAGAGTAGAACGCATAAATATTCAACATACGAAAACCATTGACGCGATGGTTGAAAGGCTTCAAAAAGGACATAAACGTGAGCATCTACATCTTGACAAAATATATGTGAGTTACTAACCAAGTGAGCGTGCCATTGTTAATTGTGTAGACGATGATTGAATCTATAACCTCATCCATCCTGCGATGCAAATGTATTCGCATTGCATGTCGTGCGAGGAATGCGAAGAATACTCACGTTCCAAAGCCTCGGCGGCTCTCCTGGAGGTAGAAACACATTCCGAAGGTGATCACCACATCAACGGCGGATGAAATTGCGAGTCCAAGCGTGAACATGTACTACACTTATGGTGAGATAGATAGAAACAATTAGAAAATAAAGTGAACATACGCTGTACTTGGCAGTGAAAGCAGGGAAAGATCCGAGATGAATCCTGGACGCCGTTAGCTACCCCGGAAAGCATGAGCACCGCGATAGCCTGTCAACTCACAGGAAGGAGGATGTGACTATGTCAAACCGATAAAGTGGTCAAATGTACGCTCGATGCAAATACGGGAATACAGCATACCTATTGCAGAGACTGTTCGCGGTTAATCATAGATCAGAAAATCTGCGGTGTATTATTGATGCATTTTTGACTAACCTACACGTGCGACCGCCAGGACCGCCTAAGACTGAACTCAGTCACTTGAAATAAAAGAACAATAGGATGTTACCGTGGGGCCAATGATGAACCAGTTATAGTTGCTCACTAAGAGCTTCAAAATTAAACCTGATTTAGCGATGGCGTAAGTGACTCACGGTGCAACAACCTCCGCAACAAGAATCTGTGTTGGGTTAGAAGAGTTATTGCATGTGTCAATTAATAGTAGTTACTCCCACGCACAGATGTGTGATAAGCGTAATAAATCCCTGTAATAGACATCAGCGATTTTGATAAGTCAAATAGAACAAGCGCCGGACATACTGTAACTATTATGCTTAACTATTGGCGGGCTGTCAGAAAGGACGTATGAGACCATTCAAAGCCGGGCTACGTACTGCAATGGGTCTGGATTCCGGAGAAGGTCAGATACTAGTGAACGGTGAACTTGTAACCGTAGTCGGGGCTTACAATGGAACGATTCCCTCAAGGCGATATGCCACGTTCCCAAAGTTTGCGATGATATAGTCCCAAATAGCAGTGCATATGATGCAAGTATGAGTGACATCCAGTAACCTGCGGTTTCAAAAAGGGGTGGCATTCAGCACGCAAAGTGACCTGGACGCATATTTCACTGCTTACATGACCACAAGGACCTACGGAAGGTGGGTCATGTAGCATTTGGCGGATTAGAGGTAGGAATGACGCACCATAGCTTTGGTAAATGGGTTGTCACCTTGGTACAGCCGAAAGTAGATGCATCCCTGAAAAAAAACAACTCCAGAGAGTCTGCGTAACACGGACACGGATCAGGAATCGAGCAACGCAAGTGAACCTGGTGAGGGATCGCTGAGTATGAGCTACGCACGCGATGGCAATGAAGCAGCCGACAAGAACGGCCCCCAAGGTAGTCCTGACGTCGATAGTTGCGGGCATGCTGATTCCTGTGTGGGGAATGAGAACAAATGATCAAGGTGACAGGGAAGGCCATCGAGGGAGGATATAAGTAACGGATGGGGGTTCTGGTCCGCGCATTGGTCCTGGTACCCGGGACCTGTGCAGTCCATCAGTCGGAAAGGGCGTAACAGCATGCTGGTCCCTAGCCCTGATTTGGATCTTTGACGCCCTGATCCATTGTTTGATTGTTTGATCGTGAATCATATCTGGCTCATCTGGCGCCCGATTATATTTTTCCCTGGCCTGTCATCAAGCAAAAGGTAGGAGCTGCTGGCTCCTGTGGTGTCAACGTGAGTATTTGCGGCGTGGATGTCATCCGGCTTTTTTTTGCATGAACCGGAATTGTGATATTGGGCGCCCACTGGCACATGACTGACATGTACCAAGCCCAGGGGTGCAAGATTCCCCGTTATGGTCATCGCACAAGCGCTAAGTTTGCGCCTTCGCCACATGGGGAATCGGGGATCCCATGCCTCCAAATGCCATCCTCTCGATTCGAAGCTTCCTGAATAATGCGCATGAACTTCCGATCACATAGCTAGCCTTCATTTCTCAGTGTCAACATTTAAGCTGACGCTGATGGTGGCGAAGCTAATTTGCCGGTGAGACCGATGACGAGGCGCTGCTCGAGGCACATGGCAGCGGAGCGGGCTAAAAACCGCGTGCAATCACTGCACGACATGTGTGTCAGCCTGCAAAGGATTGATCTGTGCACATCTTTCACAGGGACGATAGCTCGTAAGACATCAAGGGTGCTTTTCGAGGAGTGGCTAGACGTCTGATTGAAACTCTCTGTTTCCCCAACATCAAATACAGCGATGTTCCTGTATGAAGCCTGCCTCAGGGACGCTATTCAAGTCTTCGATTCCATCTGGTGTGATTATCGTCTTGTTTCACCTGCCACTAGCATGGCATCACAGAACATGATATGACAATTTCATATTACTGGTACTGCATGAGAATGCCCGACAAAGGATCCGATGTTCCCCCGGGTGTAGTTAACCGTGACACAGCCTTATGCAGTATTGCCCATCAGGAAGAACCTCAGTTGCTAGCGAGTGCCAGCCGGTGCTAGCCGGTGCTAGCGAGAGTAGGCTATTGTGCTTATTGACAGTTAGCACTCGTTAGCAACTGAGGTTTGTCCTGATGCCGCCCGCCCCCATTGCGCTACGCATCAACCGCTGGTTGTCCACTGTCATTGTCACGAGGGCACATGAATTGTGCGCGCGAGAATTCTTCGCGGCTTCCTGAGGCCGCGTACGGAAAAAACATCAGACTCGGAAGGACATCCACTACTTTTTTGAACAGGTATGTCTGGGATGACATTTTTTATGCAGCAACGACACATGTTGAATCGACGAACGTGCCGCCTATGTGAATAGACCTGCTCAACACTCTAGGGCGACACATTAGCAGGCTACAGCCAAGCGAACCATACCAACCACAGGGTCATGCGCTACGCGTTGTGCCACGTACTGTACGATCCGTTGTCTCATTGGGAGTGACTGCGGTGATCCTGAGACGTGAAATCGGTCCCGCCTCCGTGCCAAGGTCTCTATGGTACTGTAATTCGGTGACCAGGTACATTTTGCCTTCGACTAATAGATAGCGGTAGTACTACGTCCATCATCCCAACTTCCAGAAGTAGGGAACTTCCAACCACCCCAATCGTTCCCTCATACTTTTCTCCTTCGCAGGATAAAAAGGAGATGAGGATGATAATTATATATGTCATTGGTTTTAAACTCTTCTCTGAGCATGTTAGCTTTCGCCTCGTACAACAAAGTCCCTCTACTACACGATCGCGCCTATCATGTTCGCTAGAATGTGGCATTTGAACTCACGTCCGAGTCGCATAGGCCCACGAATGTTCGACGTCGCGCTGAAACTCGACCATGTTCCCTAACTTTAACCACACTAGTAGTTGGTTTGTCCTCACAGGCATCATTTTCCTTATTACGTCTCCTGACACCCTTCCACATGATTCCCTCTCTATTGTAATGCCTTGCTGATTCTTGAGCAAGGGTGCTGAACCAGGACGCTGGGATAAGGCGGAAACGTCAACCATGGGTGCGGCGGCGGATAATTCGGATCGGAAATATTGTTCCTGGGGGATATACAGTACACTGGTCGCGTTCGAGGGTGCGATAGAAACCGAGCAGAGTAGTGGAAGACCACAACATCCAGCAGATGAGTGCTGCATGGCAAAAGATTTGATGCTCAGCCAGGCTGAGGGCTCTTGATTGGAAACCTCAGTATTGCCAAAAACCGGGGCAGCAATCGACTTTGAAAGGGCCCATTTCGTCCATCAGAAGCCTGAGGGTGTACAACTAATGTTGTAATTTTGCGCCTGAGAACTAGAGGCTGCCCGACGAAGAGGTCCATAAGGAATCTTAAAGGACGAAATTAGGACTCTCGGCAGGTCATCATCGAAGTGAGCCCACGAACGTTGTTGCCATCAATACTGGAACTGGAACTGACCGATTTGCGTGTCTAGTACTGCACGTGACCCCCTAACAGGAGACGCGCGGAAGCGGCGGAACATGTGGCACTACCAAGTGCAGTCCTTGCTCTCATTCATCCTCGTCGTTACTCACCCTTCTGAGTTTCCGAGCCCCCAATTATGACAAGTAGTGGTTTCGCTGCCCTCATGGCACTCAGCCAAGCTCAGACGCAAGAGTCTACACGGGCAGCTGATTCCATCAATGCAGAACGACGACGGAAAGAGGAAGCCCGTCGACGCCAGCAAGAAGAAGAGGACCGTAAAGAGCGTGAGCAGAAAGCCAAGATGCTACGACATCACCTCGAGGAACAGAAACGTGAAAAGGAACGGCAGTTAAAACAAGAACGAGAACGAGAGGCAAAGCTAAAGGAGATGGAGCGACGGGAAGAGGAGCAGCGTCAGGCTATGCTCTACGGCCCCAAAAAGGGCCGAGAGCGAAATTCTCGCTATCCGACATCCTCTGCGGCTAGCAGACGAGCATTTGACGACGACAGTGAGGGTGATGCTGGCCTTGCCCTGACCCGCGAAGAGAAGCGTGAACGTCGTCTACATCTACAATTTTCACAGAATGCTACTCGCCGCTCCGGATCCTCTGCTGGATCCTCTAGGACCGGAAGGCGTTTACCTGGTGGCGCTCTCAATGCAACTGCTCAGCATCCACCAACGGGAGGTAGCTCAGCGAACGGTGGCCGTTCAGTTCGAGAGCGCCTGACAGCAATGCCCAATACCCTGACGAAACTCAATACGGTCAAACGAGACACGCGAACTATAGACGAAATCTTGCGCGATCGAGCCAAAGCTCGCGAAAACAAGACTCTAGAGGGAGAAGAAGCTCGCGACTTTCACGATTGGTTCGGGACGAAATCTAAAGCTACCACCTCTACAAAGACCAACTTTCCCCCATCCCCGGTCGCCTCGGGCGCCAGCACACCATCATTACTCCCTCAGCGACCGGACATTACACCATCCACTAAGAGGTCATCGTCCCCTCACCCTGTTATGTCCAGGACACCCTCATATTCCTCTTTGCGATCCACTTCCAAGATCGCTTCGAAAGTCTCCTCACATGGAACCAAATTCTCCCGGCCTGCACCACTGTCCAATAAGATTACGACTGCCTCGAGCGCACATACGCCGATCAAACGTGCGCGCTCACCCCCATCGAGTTACGATGGGTCAGAATCCGACTCCGAGTACGACAGACGTATCCCCAAACGGGCTGCGGGTGCTTCCAATGGTATCCAGGATGAAATCTGGAAGATCTTTGGACGTGATCGTTCTAAATACATGTCACAAAACGTAATGAGCGATGATGAAGACATGGAGGCGGATATGACAGCTCTAGAGCGGGAAGAACTCACCAGGTTCGTCCCATGTATATTTAGGGACTTGTTGTCATCATCTGATGTATGTGGCACTTAGCGCCCGGATTGCCCGGAAGGAGGATCTTGAGGCGGAGGAGGAAGAGCGTCGCCGCGAAGAAGAGAAACGTCGTCGTCGTCGTAAGGAGCGAGAACGCAGTGGTTGAGTTTCCCTCTGCGATATAACTATTTGAACAACTTTCATTCCACACAGCTGTTGCTCGGGTCTTGTTTGCGATGTTGGGCCCTATGTTTACCCACCCTTTCTGTATCTCTTATGGTCTCGTGCTCACATGTTCATCTTACTTGACATACAACATACCGTAACCCTCATCTGTACTGTACCTCGGATAGACTTGCATTGAATACCAGTTGACAACTTCACTGATCATCACAAAACACCGAAAAGTGATGAAGGCTAAATATAAGAGGAGCGTATAATGCGAACTAAGAGTTCCTCGATCTACGGTTACCATCTACTTTCGTCAACGCGGAAACGCTGACCGCCTACAACAGGAACACCGCCGCCTTGCATAAACACAGGGATGAAATGACACCAAATCCACTGCCCATTCCGGTCATGTTGTTGAATGCACCACGCCCTAGTTGTCACGGCTAGGCTAAAGTCAGTCAGCCAAGCCATATTTTAGCTGAGCCAAGCCGTTGAACTAGCAGCTAGTGAGTTGCCTTTGGCTGCTTTCTAGCCACGTAGCCATTACTACCCATGGCTAATTGGGCTAAAACTACTAAATTAGGCATATCAGGCAACTCAGGAAATCTCCGAGTCAGCCATTGCCTGGCACCCTGACGCTGGTACCGGGACATCTCATATCCTCAAATGGGGACTCGGGTGTGTGTGTAGCAGGCTGCTAACCCATGCCTGTCACTCAGGTTACTGTCTTCTCCCTGTTAGCACCAATTAGCTTGATAAGGTGAATGCGCTGCTCATCCCAGAGGCATAAATGTATCTCCTCGGCATGCAATGCCTCACCATACTCATCATTACATCATTACACGTAGGGAGTGTCTCGGGTTGCGTGACCTGTATGGGTCATGGGTACGGGGTTGCATGGGTATGGGTACGAGTTGGGAAATTCCCACCCACCCGCAGTGCGAAAGAAACCGAGGAGAGTAGTGGAAGACCACAACATCCAGCAGATGAGTGATGCATGGCAGAAGATTTGATGCTCAGCCTGGCTGAGGGCTCTTGGTTGGCAACCTTAGTATTGCCAAAAATCGGGGCAGCAATCGACTTTGAAAGAGCCCATTTCATCCATCAGAGGATGTACAACTAAATGTTGCAATTTTGCTCCTGGGAACTAGAGGCTGTCCGACGAAGAGGTCCCTAAGAAATCTTAAAGGACGAAATTAGGACTCTCGGCAGGTCATCATCAAAGTGAGCCCACGAACGTTGTTGCCATCAATCTATGAGCCGCTGGTAGTGCGCCGTTACAAGATCATTATACATATCATTCTGCGATGTATTACTACTAGTCTCCTGCAGGGCAGCTGGGGCTTCCCAGACCTTGTGCTCCGGGGCACCAAACGTGCTCGACAGGAGCATGGGATACAGAGGCGAATTGATTGGGTGGATGACATAGGTGGCTATAGTCACTAAGGGAGATTACACGCTGAGTTGTGATGCACAGGGAACTAGAGCAGTCCCCCGGATCCGGGAAACGTCAGTTGCTATGACCAAGCCAGTCAATTTGGGATGGCATGGTAATGTGAAGAGTTCAGGGTAAGAAGCTAGCGCAGGAGCCCGTTAGGGAGTAGATTATATGGGGCAATGTGGGAGAAGGTTGACAAGAAGAGCCAGACGAACCGTTGGCGCAGAGACCTGCCAACTTCGATCACGGGTCTCCACTAATATTCTTGTGGCATTAGGGCCAAGGGAACACAACTCGTAGGAGGACAAATTGGCGCGAACTCTAATAATGCTACCCCCACGTATCGCATCGGAGGACACTCAACTCGGAAACTGGCAGAAATCGCCTGAACGGACCCGACGACTTCGTCCCCATGCACCTATGATGGACTGTGAGTCGAGGACCAGGAAAAGATCAACAAAATGGGACATGTTACAACAAATCGGTCAGGAGGTTGTGGGGGGACGTGACCCAGAGCTTCGCCCTCATTAAAGGTCGGGCCTCGTCTCTCCACAGATCTTTCTTACAATCGCGAAGCGCGAATGTCCCTGGCAAGGACAATGTCTCGCCAGCCATTGTTCCGACTCCCCCTTGAATTCGTACAGCACCTCGACGTTGTCCACGAAAGTTGAGGGGGTGTGTTGACCACAGTGTACGTCCACAGTTGTGATCAACCAATCTGAGAGCGATCTGTGTTTCACGAAAGGCCTGGAGACTGAGAAGAATGGGGATAAAAAAACTCGACCGAGCTTCTGACAACCTTAGCAACGTTCCTCTTTTCATCGGGCCATCGGGCCAGGGATGCTTCTGTGATGCAATTTAGCGGGAGCGAGTCGCGATAAACTCGGATATCGAAAGAACGACTTCTGTTACTGCCAAGACGGGAAAACGGCCAGAAGATAGACTAGGCTGGATACTTCAGGATGAGGTGAAAGTCACCCTCAAAGAAGTAAGGCCAGCGCGGGCGCGGGAAGTTGGAGGGAAGGTAGGACGAAACAAGCATGCGCCGCATGTCCCATAACGTACATTTGGCTCTACGACCGGACCGAGCAACTGATTTGTTGCGTCACGTGAAATAGTTTCTCGCTTTCTTTGCCACGCAGCTGTCGCATGCTTCACTCGCAACGGCCGCTTTCCCAGCAACAGCCGAGTGGTGTGGGTGTAGATGAGGTCCCTGGAACACCCTGTTCGAGAGGAGGCAGACTTGTGTCTGAAAAATGTTTGGACACTCGTTTCGTGAGAATCATACAGTGACACCTATCGGAGTCTTTTGCGGATTTTTTTTCCAATTCAAATTCTTTTGCGCACGCCGCGATTTGCCCCTCCCATTCCTGTCAGCTGTCCCTCACCTCAATATTACTGCAAAAGACACCCATCGTCAATTCCTCGGTAACGAGTTCTCGAACCTGAAGCAGACGTTAATTGGCGTAATGAAAATCAAGTCAATAAATGACTGGCGTGGATGAAGCGACCGCGGTGATAGATGTCCGCCCCTCTACCCACAGCGACGTCAATGGCAGGGGCGATGTGTTGGCATTTTGCATTAGGGTTGTGCAGGTAGTATATCCACTCACGCATGTCCCGCACGGTACAACTGCGTCGAGGGGAATTGACCGTCAAGTGACGCGGTACATAGTGGACATCACAGCCTAGTCCAAACAGGGCAGCCAAGCAACTCATAGTCCTTACCGGAGAATTTTCAGCGGAGATGATCCTCGCTAGCTATGATGAGGTATGAGCGCGTTCCTGTGAACACTCCATCACGCGCCGCGGATTCATTACAACTCATGCTGCTTGTGCGTGGGCGGTAGGGTTTGAACCCTACGGCCTGACCCACTCCCCCACGGGTTGCTTTCTCTTGGCAGTCGCTTAACGGAAATTACGGCTCTTTCGATATTTGATGAGGTCTTCCAAGGTTCTGATTACCGTTCATACTTTTCGTGCAGCCCCATGCAGAAATTGACAGACAGGATACGTTACACTACGGTGATAAAGAGTATTCTTTTCAAGGACCGAATTGGGAAACTGCGGCCACGCTCAGGACACCAGCTCCACACCACATGAACCGATGATCACTCTTGTCTATAAATGACTCGAGTCCTGCAAGGATGATGTATTTTCGCGTTTCAAGCGCACTCCTGACTTTGGAGAATCCAAACATGAGGCCATTGGTAACCTCAGTGAGTGCGGGTTGATCCATATCTGATCCATTCCCCAGACATTACTTGCGGTTCCGGGCGGCTGGTGAACCATGGTTCTTTATTCAGTTATCGCTGACTTAATTGTGTTGCCTAGGTCCACAAGGCTTTTACACGGCCCCGTTTCCCGCAACTTAGTTTATCGCTTTGTAAATGCCGATCGGCAAGCCAATCGTATGCAACGCCGTAACCTGGTCGAATCTGCGCTGCATCGCCCCGTCATATGTCTCGATCACATGCCTTGCTTGAGCTCTAGAATGCCTCCCTGCAGGCTCGTTTGCCTTACACTAAGTACGCATGAGACCCCACATGATGGGACATTTCACTTTTCCGGCCGCGCTAGCAGCATCCAGGACATATTCAGTGAACGCCAGGCTCTCACGTGGTCTTTTTCGTAATCGACCGTCCCATCATCTTACCTTTTTTTTTCTCAATTCCGCCATCTTCAAACGATTACATTCCGGGTGACAACCTCATGCCACTTTTCCCTCGGTCCCTTTGCAGTGTGAACCGGTCCATAGTTGGCGTAATCGACGAATCACGGCTTACCCGAGCATCCCACCTCCCCGTTTTCCCGCCCCGCACATTGATCGCCTTCGGACATGAAAATTGTCTGACTCTGGATAATGCTAAGGTCATCGGACGCCACGCAGTCAGTCATCCTTATATGTCTTCAGCTCGTCTGCGCTGATAAAAGACGGCTCCTCTTGTGTCCACATCCCCCACTTTCGAACATGAGTTGGTTCACATCAGATTCTATGCAAGCCTTAGCCTGGCGAGAGGTCAATGCATCACCATCCTGTCTCCTGCTACGTATACTCACATCACTACAGCTCAACGGAAACTCCATCCGAGTGGTGGTCACTTCAGCCTTGATGACCAACGCTGCGGTGTACCATGTAAGAGTGTATGCTATGCTGAGACTCTCACAGCATCTGACCGATGCGTTGCAGGCTTCAAAGACTTGGGATGAACATGTACGGGCATCGGGCCTTCCCGAGAATCGGGACACAGCTATCACTCTCATGTTCGTTGTGCCTGACTGACTCGCGTTTGTTTTGATATGCTTATTTATACGCACTATCAGCCGCCAATTTATCGCCCGCTATGTCCACGACCTTATCGTGAAGCACAATGTCCGTGATCTTTCCGACTACTACCCTGATTAAGGTGCTGACTTACATCTTTCACGTAGCTCCAGCAGTTATGGGCCATGCGAGATGACATCAGTAAAGATGGTGAGTGTCCTCGTGTGACGTCTGACGACCGCATCAACACATCTTCCAGCGTTTGAACGAGTTCATTCTATCGCCGATAAGAAGAAAATTTCACAACGTTAGTCCGAACATCGTGTTCTTAGTAGCCATCTGTGTATTTCCAATTAAATACATTCTTCCTCTACATCAATGCGTGTAGATGAGGATAATCTATATCGTAACAGGACAGCCATGATTATGAGGGAATTGGAAATGTTCTTTAATAAGCATTTAAGTAACACGTAAGCACAGCAGGTCGCTTATTTTTTGAGTCTCGAACCTCGAAAATGGCACGCCAACACATAAACAAAATCTTCTAATTGAACACTGCGAACCGAACTGTCTGTTGTCACAATGGGATCGATTTAGCATACTCCGGATCGATAAACACCGGGTTTTGGTGTTATTACTACTGATGGTGAGGGACCAGTTAGGCAACTTTGGTAAAGAAGAGCTGACTTGCGGCTTAGAGCTCCAGTAATATGAGGCAATAATCTCCGCCTTGGCATACTAGTCCTCTCAAATCTCCGCAACACCCCGCATGGCTACTAGCATGTGGGCCTCCATGACCCCACTCCTACTCATCTTCTTGGGGGTCTTTCGGGTTCCATAGAACGTATGGCACGTCGGAATCGGATGCAATCTGAAACCTACGTTGACACTGCCTTGCACCTATCTATTTTGTGCATGCTTCCGATCGACGACTGGCGATTGTGAGGGCGAAGCGGAAGCAATACTGTACTGGGTGGTACGTTGACGTCATAAGCATCACGGAGACAACCACCGGAAAAGCAAAATGGGGGGTCAGGTGCGCGTCCGGGACACTCCGACATAATTATTCCCTTGTCCTTGTTGCTGAAGCTGCAACGTGATTCCTTTAGACTGTTCCTCGTATTTTTTTCTTTTTCAAAAAAAAGGGACCCTGAGACCCTAAGCCCGAGAATGTGACCTCTCCGAGCGATCGATACGATACGGACGAGCTTGCACGCCGATTTGAGCTGACAGACAGATTGAAAGGACATGTGAAATGCCAATTATTGTATATCGTGAGTCTCTGGCATGTAGATTTCGTCACTGGGGCGCACTCGCAGCGATACGATATGGAAAAGCAAAGGCGTGTACGACTGAGGTGACTTGTGATTTGCAACGAGTGTGGGGTAGGATGACACCTTCCCCGACATTCAGGTTATCCCCGCCGCTAACGGGCAATCCCGCTCAGCATTCTGCAGCGAAGCTGATCGAGAGAGAAAAAAAAGTCTGTGCCGCAGTGCCCATGGAGCCCACTCTAATGCGGGTCGGTGATAATGATCTGTAAGTCACGTTAGCCAGCGAGCCGTACATTGCACGCTGTATATACTCACCTGCTTGGGTAGGTAGAGTATTCCATTGCGGCGATGGCGATCGCATTACAGACGCAAGAACCCCCGCATACCCTCGTCCTGCCCTGTTGTGCGTGTAATTCTCGGGCGTAGGACACCTGTCTTCCCCCGCACGGGCATGTTGAACGTCATGGCGTCATGGTGATGATGCCCAAAATCGCAGGGGATTGGAGCCATTGCAGCAATATCTCTCTTCTAATCTCTTCCATCGATAGAAGAGAAGACGGATTCGCCTATGACATGAGGTAGTTACGGAGGGTAGAGGGCTCGACTGCTCAAACCCCAGGTCGTCGACAGTCCGGCTTTCCCCGCTGCGGCCATGCTTGGTCAGGCTGTTGTAAACTTGAACAAGCAAGTTTACAAGCACCACACACGACCATTATACTCGGCTGTCCCAGTTGTTCCCCTTATAGGCTTGTCTTGAAAACGGGGTGATAATGACGATATGGGGGTGCGCAGAATGCCGCTGACGAGAAGTCGAACGGTCTGAAGGAGAGTTCGAGAAATGTAAATAAGGTCACGAAATGACACGCCACTTTGCCTTGCACTGCGGACATAATTTTCGCGAACACAACTAATCCATTGACCCGAGGTCGAGCCTCTTTCTATTATTATAATACATTTAAGGAGATGCCTAAAGACAAGGCCTAAGACCGGGCTACCGAAGTTTTTGATAGGACGTAAAAGGCCGCATAGAAACACGAAACGCAACGGAACCACTAAAAAGTTTTCAATATGAAATATGAAACCGGGGGGGGGATGTGGGGAGAAGCCTCGAGCGTACGGGGTCAGGCCCGTCAGGCATCGGCCGTTCGCAACTTTGACCGCGCAAGCCCCGCGTCATCACGCTTGATCTGATTAAGAGGGAAAAAGGTGGCCAGGTGCCGGCGGCCCTCCCTCGTGTGTCAAAGCAATGCAGCCTGCTCAAGGCACTGTGAACCGACAGCAAGATCACCGAGATGGACCCTGGAAGATTTTAACGACGAAGGCGCGCCAGTGGCCGAGGCCACCAATAGCCCCAGAGTCCAGGCATCCAGATTGCGATGCGCCTAGTTCTAGTCGAAAGCGAAAAGATGAATCCACGGCCAAGTCTTTCTGATGGCGAAATCAGAGAAATCTCATTTGTAGGTGATGGAAAGGATTATCAGGAAGAATGGAGAGCAGGATGGGAAAAACCCGAGGCGAAGAAGTCGTACACCGTGGTCGCAAACATCATTGTGTGATTTTGATTTTGAAGGTCGACCTTCCCAGGCGGAGTTTGCCGATGGGATGGGTCAGGATTCCCACGGATGTTCGGTTTTCGTAGTCAGCTCCCTTGTATGGTAAGCCTGCCATGGCGGCGCCTTCACACTTGCGTAGCACTGCCAGTAGCCATCTACCCGTGGGTAGTGCTCACAACACGATCCAGTCAATAGCCTCGTGTTGATATACTTGCGAGGACCATCCCCTCTCCTTTCAATTGCACTCCGTTCCTCTCACGATGACCGTCGCTACCACATTTCTTGACCTCCCCATGGAAGTTATTATCCTCATCGTGTGTCAACTACCCCTCCGGGAAGTCGTTGCTTGCAAACGCTCATGTCGACGACTTCGCTCGCTAATCGAAGGTTCACAACTGCTACAATACCATTTTCGAGCCATGTGCAGCGGCGTCGAGTCTCTCTTCTTGCCTGGAATTAGCAGTCACGAGTTCCTGAAGAGCCTCGGAGAGTGGGAGATGGCGTGGCAGAAGTTCGACATCGGGGAACGTTTCGCACGCCACAGGTATCAAAATATTCTGTGGACCGTCGAGCATATCGTACAGAATGGACACATCGTAGCGATGCGTCTCGTAGACTCAAGCTGGCATACCGCCCCGGGTTGGTCCTATGCCGACATTTCGCGTGTTTTACTACGAGGCGATGGAAGTCCCCAGGCACTCAGCTGGACTGACATTCAACTTGATACCACTATCAGCCCGAAGGGGTATGTCCTGGATGTCAACCAGGATCTAGTAGCGATGATCTTCTAGTCCGTAGCCCTCGATTCTGAGCTTCCAAATGCTAATTTTCTCTCTTCAATAGTCGTGATGCAATGTGGAGACGTCTAGAGATTCAGTTCCTCCGTTTTTCAACGGGCCAATCTCACGATCTTGCCCCCGGTGTGACGTTTGAACTTGAATTGAATTGCAAATCTCCATCGGACTGCGAGATCGCTATGGAAGTTATGGGCCCGTATCTCATCCTGATAGTCAGTTACAAATCTCGTCTCAGACTCTCGCGTCGGCATCAAAAAATCTACTTTGCTGAGTGGACAAAAGGTCGTATGCGTTGCGTAAGTTATATGCAGAATAAGCCAAACAGATATTCATCGTCATGGCAGGTTCGGCATGTTCGGGACGGCACCTACTTTCCGGTGATTGCCTTCGTATCCAAGGAGCTTATTGTCTTTGCAAGAAAACGCGACTTTGCCCTGGAGGTTTGCGAGATAACAGAAGGAGATGACAACGTACCTTTCACTCTACGGACAATTTGCATCCTCAAATTACCCTCTCTTCATTCTGGCACGCGAGTACGGTTTCACACGCGCAACAGAACACCATTCTCAAGCAACTTTTCCACGCCAGCTCTACACGCGAACAGGCTGCCATTCCGGAGCTCTCCCGCGGATGCCATCCTCGGCTTTGAAATCAGTTTACGACGACACGTCAGGCCTGGATCCGAACTCCGCAGACTCGCCTTCTGGGTCCATCATAGCTCATTGCGAAAGTTCGCAACTGAAGCTGCGAGGCCTTCGCACATCCCGCTCAAGTTGGGGCCGAGGGGTCCTCCGAATGGCAGCATGCGAGGGTTGGTATCTCGGCTGGTCAATCGGATCAGTAGCACTTTTGCAACTCGTCCCGTTTTACACTGGTCGCAATGGGGTCCTCAGTCGACTCGATGGCGTGAATGCAGTGAAGATCTCCGTGATCGGCAAACGCTGGCGGGCATGCGCTGTGCGGTTGTGCATCAAGGATCGTTAACTCTGATGGACTTTAGCCCCGGACGTCTCGCTATGTCGCATGCTCAAAACTCGCCCGAGAATACGGAGTTGAAGGTAGTAGACACCCCTACTACCATCAATGCCGGGCGTTGCTTCCTTCGCGACTTTACATCTGAATTACCGTATTGCGAACGTACGAAGGGAGAGATAAAGAATCGCGTGTTGATGGATGATGAATGGATCTTGCAAATTGAGGTGAGATCTCGCTCGCGTCACTCAGTTTGTGTTATGACTCACTTGGGCTGTGCTTCGTCACTTCACAGGAAGAGGGTTTGTTCGGTTGGGAAGGCTATATCGATTTCCACAGCATCTTACCGACAGATTACCCTTGGGAAGCTTAAAATATCCATCACACTCTCATGTCGTTGTTGCACCGGTACACACTGGCACTTGCGCGGCAGTGCACGATAACGTTTGCAACGTCATTTACGCTGACCGCACTTCACGTTGTTGTAGTTTGATTCTAATGAACCTTTACGTATTCGTTTTTCACACGTCTAGGCTTACTCGTCTGTATTTCTCCCCTGATATTGCGCTTCCTTTTTAATCCCTGTATATGTACAGTATTGTCTGATTTTGCTGGGGCAGCATGGGGAATTGGTGGAACTGGCTATTTTTACCGTGTACTCAGTACTATTTCTGACTGACGTTATGCATAGGATAATCGAGTCGGTAAAGTTCCAAGGATCCAGGAATGGGGCAGTGCGCCCAGCCACTTACTGTAGGACCTTTTATCTTATGCATGCATACAAACGGTATACCTTGCGATGTGCAGCACTGCCTGGTGCGTCAATATGGTGTGCTATCAAAAGGTCATCATGATCCCGCTCTACGAAATGTCTCACTTTTAAGAGATCTATATGCGGAAAACAGGAGTACAATATCTGACCACAACAGTTACTGTACTTGACCCGGATGGGCTTGCTATTTATCCGAAATGAGTGACTCTTGGCAGTGAGCCTCTGTCGCAATATCTACCAGCAATCTTGTCATTCATAATACTCAGTGCGGCAGCAGCATCTGCGCCGAATTAAGCGATGTCCAAACCCCGGGACCTACTACTAGGATGAGTACTGTACCTGACAACTTTAGTTGAATGATCACAGGCTGCCAGAGTCCGCAAGGCCTCAATCAGAATGCATGTTGTGAAACCACTGGATAAGGTTAGGGTCACAGACTACACCTCGCGTGGGCCAACACGAGCGACTCGACAGTATTGTGCACGCCGAAGAGGGCTACTTCTACACATTCAGAGGAGTCACTCGAATGTTGACGTTTACACCGTTGTCTGGCGCAGCCAAGTCGTCGCGCACTAGCCCATTGGCGTATCTTCTCCAAGTGGATGACATCAACATCCTCCTTGACTGCGGCTCGCCAGACTGGTGTCCAGAACACACTTCTTCTGAAAATGGAGGAGAGGGTATAACAGATAATAAGTTTCCTTGGGAACAGTACTGTGATAAGCTTAAAGAGTGCGTTGTGTTATCTACGATGTGCGGTCAGGTTTGACTTCCGGTGTGTTAACGACTCATACAGGATCGCTCCCTCCGTCGATCTCGTTCTTCTTTCACATGGGGATCTTCCACACTCTGGATTATACCCTTACGCGTACTCAAGGTGGAGTCTTAAAGCTCCGGCGTATTCTACTCTGCCGGTGCAAGCCATGGCCCGCATAGCTGCGACTGAAGAAGCAGACGGTATTCGCGACGAGGAGGATGTCGGTAATACAGAAGAGCAAGCTGCACCAAGTAACGGAGATAGTGCACACACACAAGGTCCCTCAAACCCTACAGAGGACAGTCAAATGGAGGAAGATGTGCTTCCCCAACTTCACGTGCCAAAACGGAAGTACGTCGCTACGCCTCAAGAGGTTCATGATTCCTTCGACGTAGTCAATACACTGCGTTACTCTCAGCCCGCCCATCTCTCTGGTAAGAACCCAAAGCACTTTCCCCAACACAACTTGAACCCATCCTTTTTCAGGACGGTGTCAAGGTTTGACAATAACCCCATTCAATGCTGGACACACATTAGGAGGTACAATATGGAAGATTCGCTCTCCAGCTGTCGGGACGATTGTCTACGCAGTGAATATGAATCACATGCGAGAGCGCCATCTCGACGGAACAGTCCTCATCAGTGGTGCCGGCGGTGCTGTCTTCGAGTCGTTGGCACGACCCGATCTACTTATCACTGATGCGGAGAGGGCGAACGTCATCGGCAGCCGTCGGAAAGATCGTGACGCAGCGCTAATCGGTATCCGAATCCCTTCTCAACTCCATATTCCGTTTTATTTATTTCATATCCAGATACGATCACAACAACTCTTTCATCGCGATCGTCCCTACTTCTGCCCTGTGATGCAAGCACGCGCATTCTCGAACTGCTCGTATTACTCGACCAGCACTGGTCCTTTGCCCGTCTCAAGTTCCCAATATGCCTCCTCTCACGTACAGGTCGCGAGATGCTCACTTTTGTTCGAAGTATGATGGAGTGGCTAGGTGGTACAGTGAGCAAGGAGGACGTCGGCGAGGAGACTACTGGAAAGCGCAGCAATAAGCGAAGGCGTGATGACGACGCGGAAGAGGAAGCAATTGGTGCCTTTGCATTACGATTCAAGTAAGCTGATTCAGCGACGTGTCTGGGGTCGAGTTATTGATCATCTTTTCCTAGACACCTCGAATTCTTTCCCAACCCACAAGTGCTTTTGGAAACATACTCATCCAAAGATCCCAAACTCATTCTTGCGGTTCCTGCATCATTCTCACATGGCCCGTCACGATCGTTGTTTGCGGATTTCGCAGCCGTTCCAGATAATGTCATCCTTCTCACAGGCCGTGGCGAGGAGGGAACACTTGGACGCGTGTTATTTGATCGTTGGAATAAATCTCAGCGTGCTGAGGACAAGTGGGACAAGGGCAAGCTTGGCAGCAGTGTGATGCTTGACGGTTCTCTCGACTTACGCGTGGGTCTTCGGTTTTATCCAGCTTTTTATTATGTATATGCTGATGGTTTGGCAGCTAAACTCAAAGGTTCCTTTGGCTGGTGTAGAGCTCGAAATCTTTCAACAAAAGCAACGACTCATGCGCGAGAAAGCGGCTGTAGCACAGGCAGCGCTTGTGCGTAGCCAACAGCTTTTAGAAGCGGATGAAGGCGCAGATTCTAGTGACAGCGATTCAGATGCTGCAGATGAAGAGGATGTTGAACGGGCTCTTGGGCTGGATGCTGATGCCTCAAGAACAGACGGCGCAGACTGGGGTCGTGGGATGGACGCAGAGGACAGTGGACGACAGATGTTGTCATTCGATATTTATCTCAAGGGTAACGTTTCTCGTGCCGTTTCGTTCTTCAAGAGCGCAGGGAAGGAAAACCAACGATTCCGAATGTTCCCGTACGTGGAGAAGAAACGGAAAGTGGATGAGTACGGTGAAGTGATTGACGTCGCGATGTGGGTGCGCCGCGGCCAGATTATGGAAGAAGAAGCCGAAGACGAGGAAGCCAAGGAGAGGAAGAGACAGGAAGAGGAAGCCAAAGTAAGTAAGCTGTTTTTTTCTAAGTCCCCCGTACTTACTATCTCCTTCTGCC
>QFEZ01004863.1:32677-48226 GCA_003316425.1 Russula lepida
GGAGTCCTTGCTCGAGAGTTGTGCAAATATCCGCAACATGACGAAGGATATTTATGCTCCGGCTGAAGGCGAAACCGTGCAAATTGGACAGAACACGAACAGTTATTCAATATCGCTTAGTGACGAGATGCTGGCATCCGTGAGGATGTCGAGAGTAAGTCCTTGGGAATGCTCATCACCACCACGGCACTTTGCTTACGTTCGATTTCAAAGTTCGAGGATAACGAGGTTGGCTTTGTCACGGGACGGATCACGACAACTGCCAGCTCGAACGTGCCAGTACTCGAATCAACCAATCAAGCCTCACACTCGGCAAGCGTAGGCCGCCCTTCCTCGGCCCTACTACCACGCGCACTCGGCGCAAGACCAACGCAGCGGTTACCCCACTCGACCATGATCGGCGAGTTGAAACTCACGGCGCTTAAAGCTCGACTTGCGACAGTCGGGATACAGGCAGAGTTTATCGGCGAAGGTGTCCTCGTCTGTCGGGGTGGCGACGTTGAGACTGTTGCTGTGCGTAAGACCGCACGTGGTCAAGTCGAACTGGAGGGCACCGTTTGCGACGTATATTACAAGGTTCGGAAGGAGATATATGGATTACATGCCCTGGTCTCGTCATGATCCATGCATCTGATATTGTTTACTTTGTTTTTGCTTTATCGTGCTGCTCTTTATTCGACGTCCTGTGGTGCCGGAAGATTGGATAAATGATGAGGGCACTGGCAGTTGTGGGAAGCTTGTAGCAAATTTCGTCCCGATCCACTACCTTCATTCAAAGCTGTCCTACAACCAGCTGTTGAGAAACACAATAACCCAAGCCGATCCTCGGGCGGCGGTAGGGCGTGTTCGTGTTGGCTTAATGATGCCACACACTGTAGATCGCAGGTGAACTACGGTTGAGTATTGCGAGTCGACAAAACATGTAAACACTGGCATACAAGGAAACCAAATCACAGGTGATAATCAACAAAATGGCATACTTGATGTCTCAAGAGCCAATGAGTAGGTGCAGAGGAACGTAGTACGGATGACGACACAGAATGTTAATGGGACAGAGCATTGAAAGCAGAGGGCTTTCATAATGATGGACCAAGGACCTGACCTGCTCCGGGTCTCTGTCCCAGGAAGATATGGTAATAGGGTGATTGGTGAGCTGTCGGCCAGAAATGAACTGCCCAATGTCTTCCTGGACAGGTTCCGATGGCAGGAGCCCATCTAAGAAAATATTCCGAAGGGCGGGCAACACTTCTGTCATTTGAACCACAGTGAGCTCTTGTAGAGCGGGCGCGAAATATGACACAAGTTCTTTGGATAGGTAGAAATTCCTCACTACAGCAAACGGAAATAGAAATTCCAACCATTCGGCATTCTCGATACCATCTCGATACCATCGTTCCGTTAGAGTTTTGAACTTGAAAAAAATTCTCATAGATGTAAAGACTCCGTCGCGGAAAGGAGGGGTGAAAACGAGGTACGGTACAGATCTGTGCCAGGGCCGAGAGCTGCCAATCCGGCTCTCTGCATATGATATTTACTTTGACCTTTTCGAAGTTAGATGCCGTTGATTAAATGTTTGAACCAATGAAAGTTGCAACCTGGCGAATTTGGGGCCTTGCAGACTGTCTGCGGCTGTTGATGTCCCTGATTTTCTGAGTCCACTTAGCAAGATCAGTGAGGTCGTTTGCACGACTCAAACGTGCAAACGACCTCACCGATCTCGCCAAATGGGCACAAAAGATCAGGGACATCGACAGCCGCAGACAATCTGAACACAAACAGTTGGTCTCTGACATCGAGGAACAGATTGTACGTGCCTTCAAGAATGTGTACGCACAAGCATTAAAACTATTAAAGGCCACATCTGTTTCAATGGGTGGTTCGGATATCAGTGTGCGACCGATGAATTGGATGAGTTGTGGCGTGTCGAAGAGGATATCATTGAAGAACGTGATCCACAATCGGTTGAGCCGAGGGGCATCTATCCGGTGCTCCAAATATTCGTTGACACCACTGAACGAAAAGGCCATGAGTGTGGGGAGGACAGAGCAAGTTGGCGGAGGTGGGGCATAACGTTCGTTCTCTTGATCAGGAGAAGATTGAGGGGATTTGAATTCAAGGGAAAGTCTTTCGAGGCTGGTCAACACAGAGAGGCAAGTGGCCATCACCTCGGGTGAAATGTACGCGGAATGAGGAACACGAAGGTGAAGTTCGACGAGGTGAGTAGCAGATGAAAGTAGTTTTTGCAATCTCGGAAATGGAATGCCAGTGACGGTGAGGAGTGGCAGACGTGGGGCTGATCCACTCAAGAAGGAATTGGGAAGGACTGGCACTGTCTCAGTCGGCGAATATTCCGAACCGAGTGTCAGAGCTGTCAGCTCCGGGAATGGCACCATCGCTACCCAAACTTTTTCTATTCGGTTGTAAAAGTGAGGCGAGTGAAACGGATTTGACACACGATTGCTGTGCTCGAGGGTAGGAGTGAGGTCACTGCCACTGGCATGTCGAAGAAATAAAATTGTTCATAATGAGGAGAGGTAAGGCGGGCCAGAGATCCAGCTCCTGTTGGTATTTGGAGGCGCAGTCACGTGCTGGGGAAGATGACGACCGTGACACCCCAGGGTGGTGACCCAAAAACAAGGCCCCTCCACCGTCGACACACATGGACCAGTAGATGCCACCACTCTACCATTCTTTTCGGAATTCTGAGTACAATGCCAAGTCGATCTCCAGAGCTAGAAAATCTTGATCTCCGACCACGCAGAAATCAAATATTGCCAGGAGGGCGTCATCAAGGAGCACTTCAATTGTTGTCACCTGGTCTACATCGCATCGAACCAGCCAGGGGTCATTGGGAGATGATCCACAGCAAGAGTACCTGGATTGTAATGATATGCATGATTATCTGTCATCAGCGAGCCTCCGAAGTCCAGCTATTGGGATCAATGGTCCAGAGAGGCTGAAAAAATGATGGAGAGGGGACTCGAAGGACGGTGCAAGAGGGAGACTTGATAACGCAGATGCTTTCGAGTGAGTCCAAGTTTATATCATGACACTTTGTTATGACTGATCAATGCAGCGAAATGGATTCCCTTGACATACAGAATTCGGCGTTTGGGGAGACTGGTTGCCTTGAGCCGTAAATAGATATTACTGGGTCACCGGCGCCAATGAATTGGGCGCGAGTATTTCATATCATCTCAACTGTATTACCACGCGCTCCTCATTCTTTCCCGACCGACCGACCACTCCCTAACGTCTCGTCAAAGCACCGAAGGTCACTATTCTACCAGGTTCGCTATGCTGCATGGAGCGCAGCGTGATCTGGAGGCAGCGTGGTCAATGGTCAACCGAAGGAAAACTCTTAAGGCAGTGGGGTGCGGAGACGAGACTCTGTATGCGTGGGGGGTATCACATTAGTTGTGCTGAGAACCAGTTCCCTGCCGGAAGCGGACGCGACGGGTGGCCACAGTACGTGTAAGGTGGACGACTTGGCTGCTTTCGCGCAGACCGCTCCAGCGCACTTAACCACACGATTGCGCCGTCTGGCCTCCCCGCAGTCTCGATCCTCTCCTCAACGTGTCGCGCCGACTGTCCTTCGCCTAGACCACCTGACAACCAGTGAGACGGTCAGGTCAATAAACATCATTATCTTTCAACCAAGCTTTCAACTCCGAATTGTTTCATTTGCCCTCCTCATAGCTTATAGCTTAATCGTCACCTCCTCCTCTCACCACCCTTCCTAACTCCTTTAGTCCCTTCACTTGTCCTTCGTTCGGTCTAGTCTCCATTCCGCGCTCTCTTTTATAGTTTCCTATCTGTTTCATGCATGACGTGTCAGGTGACTTGGTTACAACCGGATCGCCGCGTGGCCGACACGCCTCGCTACTCTTTCCTTTGCTCTTGCTCGCCCGCCCTCAAGCACTGTGCATTTGGTCTAGTGGCTACTGAGAATATGCAGATAAGCCTCAAAACACTTGGAATGTCGGTTTCCTTTCCCTCTTCTTTCCAGCTTGCGCGCAGCTTATTGTACTCTGACTCGGTCACCACAAAACGCGAAACCGAGCCAGGGAGCTGTCGTGCGCGTTTATCGCCTTGTCTAGCGCTGATTATCTCTCCTTTCCCCCTTTAGGCTTAATTTCTGTCCGTTTGGACTCGCGCGACTCTAACGCGCTCCAAGGGTCAAGGAGAGGGAGAAAGGGAAGAGATTGGAAACACATTGGCCGCACGGTTAAGCAAGATGCCCGTTCGCAATGTAGACAATGCCAAGCCTAGGCACCAAGCAGAGGACGATCTCTTGTAGACTTCAAGTCGTTGAAACCTGACATCTTGGAATGTACAAGAGATTGTTCTCTGCCTGAATTCTATATAAAAGTCTCGGGTATAGAAGCTGACTTTGGATGTGAGGCCATCCACGAGCTCAGGTTTCGGTTCTAACCGTGCTCCGGTAGAGTCCAAGTGTCTCTGGAATAGAACAGAATGATATCAGCGAAAGATCTCATTTCACGATCACTATCACGATGGGGACTTTAAGTTCTTCGCATGGCGTGATTCGCTGGAAAGACATTGCCAGACCCCGTTGCTCGCCATGCGTCTTAATGTCCAGCTGGAGAAGGTCGAGAGAAGCGGCAGGAGATGGAGATTGTCCATGAGGCGTGGAAGGAGCTTAGGAAGAGGCTAGAACACCTCACGGAGACCGGTGAGGAATCGAAGGGTTTTTAATGCGGATCATTAAGAATTTGTATCTAGACTATTCGAAGAAGTGCACTAAACGGGGGCAGCACTAAGGGCGCATGTCGAGAACGTAAAAAGCTGTATGTCAAAACCATTTACTTGTTTACCATTTTTCTTCTCATCCTCAGTCTCTTGTTCTTATCGCACTATACTCGAGACACGGATAGATTCCTCATTTTTTCGAACCTATGTGTTTGATTACCCACTACAGTATGTGTGTCTATTCTTCCAGCAGCATTTCTGAGCGCTTCCCTAAACCGTGAGCGTGTTCCAGATGGATGGGGCGCATCTAAATGAAGTCAAGACGGGATCAAACAGGTAGAGGGTGGGTCCCTCCATTGAGATCAGTATTAGCCTTCCCCTGCCACGTCGCCCCATCACGAGTGGCATGAATGAGGAACTCCAGTGGAACTCCGCCCCTAGTTCAGGAAGGTCGAGAATTGGACATTTTACACGGAACACCCCGGGCTGATGTATCCACATGTCGCACGGGAATGCTGCTGGCACGTTTTTGCCATGGTAGTCGGATCAACTAATTGATCTCTGATCTCTGGGAGATTCTCTGAGAGAGGAAATCCGAGAAAGGTGCAAATCACTTGGGAAGATATAAATACACATTATCGACTAGCCTCGAATGTTTTGAGTTTCATCTATGCTGCAACTATCACATCAATCAGTCGTCTCGGGAATACCATCAAGAGCAAGGGTACTACACGCAAGAAGACGCCCCAGAAATGTGGTGCGGTGCGGGAGTTTGCACGGCAAGATAACCCGTATCCAACCCGTTGAATCATTCAGATTCAGGTTAAAACAATCATGCCGGTTCCGATTATCTACGTTGCACCCGGAAGGAGATGTTCGCGTCGCGTCTAAGTTACAAAGAAGCAGTGTTGTCAACTTGTCCACTGATCGCATTTCGTAGTAAGGGTGACAATTGTCATCACGCATCGGATTAATTGGGGCCCATCAGTGAAACTACTGATGCTAGTCATTACTCATTGGGTACTGGATAAAAAGAGGTTTGTCCACAAGGTTTGGTACATACTTTCGACCGTGAGAGAAATCGGAGGAAACCGAGATGTGCCTGTCGACGGGCGCGAATCATTTCACCCTGCCACGAACGATACGCCCGAACGCCGATGATATGCGAACCATGCGCTCAAGAATGTCAACGGTTACTCGACACAGATTTGGCCGAGCGATAAAACCTTGCCCTCGGTTCTCATTTCGAGCACCCACAGAGGACCATGACTCCCGTCTACCTGATGACACCGGTCTGGCGCTGGTTCAAGACGAGAAACAATGGGAAGAGTAAGCCCACAGACATCAATGTGAGAAATGCAGTAGTCTTGGCAACCCCGTCTGAACTGACCCTTCTTTTTTCCATGCACGCCGTTTCTCGTTTCTGAACGCAGGCGAAGTGCAATGTTCCCTCCCTCCCACTTGAAATTATTCATATGATAATTAGAGAGACATGCGAGCTGCCACTGCGCCGAGAAGATCGAAAAATGCTGAGTGCTTACGCGCTTGTCTGCAAGTCCTGGCTCCCTTTTACGAGGAGTTTGCTCTATCGCTCTCTCACGATCGAGAACACCCGCATAGACGTTTCCAGGACCCCCGGCACACTAGGCCCTGCAACACTTCTCCAACGAACCCACCTCTTAGCATTTACTCGGTCACTTACTATTCCCGTCATCGATGAATCAACAACCCGTCCGATCTTTGCTCAAGACGGCCCTGGGAGGTACCCGGAATGTGTGTCAATAGTCGATTTCCTTTCTCTACTCGCACACACCCCTGGGCTCCGCAGCTTGTGTCTATCCGTCTTCTGGTCGCAGGGGAACCAATGTTCGCTTGAGCCGTTAAATTTGGATTGGATATCGAGCCTTGCGCTGCCCATAGAGGTTTTAGACCTCAGATATGGCAAAACTATTGACTCCCTTCTAGTCTATGACCTCGTCCGTGTCTGGCCAACGATCCGGGCGCTCCGCGTGCGTACCGATTATGACATGTCACTCCCCGAGAGGCCAGATGCATGTCTGCGCGAGCTCCGGCTTCCCATCACTTCCTTGGCCACAGTAATAGAGTGGTTCCTTCCTCCTCCCTCGCACGGTGACCAGTCAAACCTGCAAATTCTTGAATTGTATCAAATTCCCGATAGTGGAAGAACTATATTGTCCGTTCACGGGCCGACCGTCACATCTCTAACACTTGTTCGCCAACCGGCATCCGGTCTCGCTGACCTCTTTACCGAGCTCGAGGAGTTTGTTATTGCCGGGCCATTCTGGAGCGGCCCACTACCCACCCTTCCTGAATCTCTGATGCACATCAGACTTCAAGTCAACGCATTCATGTCAGACTCCGTCCTCCCGGCTATCGCCACAGCGATCCCATCACTGTCAAATTTGCGTCTGATGTCCGTTGAGGGAGCCCTCACGACGGACAAGTATTACCCAACCTTGCAAGAAGTATGTGAGATGCATAGGGTGGAGATCCTAGTGAACTCCATAGAGTCTTCGATGACGGGAACAGTGGTGAGTAAGCCCGAGGGATTGCGCAGCCCCACAATACGAATCGCTGATTACGCCCCCTCCACCATCAGCATCCCTATCTTGCCGAGATGGACCGCTTTCCACGACAATATACATTTGCGGAGTTCTTTGATGCCAAACCTCGAAACCAAGACAATGGATCATCGGCGTAATGTGGGCGTCGTGGGAGTGGCCTTCCACGGAAATAGAAAGACATCCAAATGCACGTCATTTTACTTATGCGGGTCAAGACATCATCTTTGCCGGGAGGTTTCTCACGGTTACGGGAGGTATAATGTACTGTAAGATTAGTAGAGTAATTACAAATCCTTCCGTCCGTCTCATCATTGTACTTCTTATGTTGTTTCCCATATGAACCATGTATCCTTGTCTGAATAAACGGAGAGGACCACCACGACTGCTTTATAGCGAATATGCTCCCTCTGTGTTCAATCTTCGCCTTGGGACGCAGCTCGGCCACATTGCCCGCAAAGGCAAGGCTTAACACTCACTTGCAGTCACGAGGTAGTGGCAATGGGACTAAGTACACCAAAGCGAGCTCCAAGTGGGTGTCCATTGTTAGTAGTAATACAGAAATCGCGAGTGACATCAGAACGGCCAATAATGGAACGAGATTGAAAATCATTCAAACCGTGGAACACAATAGGCATGGAGATGCTGCCCTTCAAAGAGTGGCGCGAAATGCTCCGACCATCTCAGGTCAGCGAGCCTATCACAATCATCCAGTGGAACTAGTCAGTCATCAGCAAATTATACAAATACATAGGTTCTTACTTTTTCGGATCCTCATGAACGTCAAAGCGTCGGAACAGGTACGCAAACGTAAGGTATAATTCGCAATATGCAAGGCTGCAACATGGATGTATCAATCTCTCATCACAAAACTCACAATACTATAGCGCTTACTTTATACCGAGACAGCTACGTGGTCCCTTTGAGAAGACAACTAGATTGTTCTCTAAAGATCTAGAGTCTGGCTGAAGCCATCGTTCAGGAAGGAACTCGTGCGCCCGAGCGAATATCTCTTCTGAAAACGATACGAAAAGGTGACTCTGGCTCACAACTGTCTGCTGAAAGCCATCAGATATGAAATAACGACGGGCTGCCATGAAGCACGGACACCTCCGGGTATCTTAACACCAGATATCATCGCACCCGACCACGGTACTACCCGAGGAAGGCCAGCGGGTACCGGCACACCGATACGCAGCGCCTCTTTGATGACAGCAGTCTGTTCCATCCTTAGGCCAAACTCAGCTCTGATATATGGATGAACTTGCCAAGAATGGAAGCTTCTCCAGTTCTTCGTAGCTCGGAGCTTGGTCGAGGACAGGCCATACAGTACGCACTTCATCGACTAGCCTCTGCTTTATCTCCGGATTGCGCAGTATATAATAGGCACCTGTCATGAGCGTTGTCCCGGCGGTGTGCGACCCTGCTCCAAATAGAGTTCGTGCATCATCGCAAAGTTGCGATGCCGTGGGGGGAGGAGCCTCCTTGTTTTCATCTGTATTCAGGAGCTCATTGTATATGACACGATGTGGTGCATTATCCAACAGCTCCGGGTTTTGCAGTACGCTCTTGACCTGGCCTTCCAGCGCCTGATGTGGGTCAGTTTTTAAACACCATGATGACAATTCATTCAAACTTACTCTCCTGAAAATCACGACTCCCTTTATGCTAGGCGCGAGGAGCATGAGGATTGACGGTGGAAAGTAATGTATGATCCAAACAAAGATTGCTGAGAACCTTCCCATCATGACAGCAGGAAGGCTCATGTCCATTCCTTTGACAATGTCTCCTTGAAAATCAGGGAATGATAATTGGTCAAAGCAAGTTGCGAACAAGAAGTTGGTGATGACATCCGCAGCGAGACATTGAAAGCCGAGATATAGATTGCTTGACTTGCCTGGCCGCCGCTGAGTTAACAGTAAAGAAATGGTGTGAAGCCTCTTACCAGCAGCATTTCTCTCCTTGAGTAGGTCACAGAATCGATCCAGCTAATAGGTTCATTAGGAAATCGAGATAGGTAAACCAGATATGGATCGTACTTGGTCCCGGACGAGGTGCTGTATCTCAGAGATCGCCCTTCTGGAGAACATATTGGAGACGAGAGCCCTGCGATGCTTCGACTTGAGGTATTCCGTTTGAGTAGAGAAGGATTCGTCTGTATCGAAGCCACGATAAAAATCATAATCCTTGTCCCATCTGTTCTGTGGGTTGTATATTTCATCATGAACCGTTGGTCTTGCAAAGTGTAGCTGCGAGGGAGACCGGTAGTGAGTAGTGTCCAACCCCCGAATTGAGATGCGTCAATCACCTCATTCGGAGCGATCCGTACAATGTCACCTGGCCAACATTAATACTGCATTAGAAGGAGCGCCATGGAAAAAGTACCGTATGTCTGATGGAGCTCAACGCGCAGTGTAGATAGGCTCACACCCCTACCGTACTCCATGTATGCAAGCCACCACTTTGTACATGCTGCACCACGGGGACCAGGGAAGCGAGAGAGGGGATGGAAGAAGACGTTGTAGGTTATGCGAGCAAGGGTGTAAAACAACAAGCCAACGGCTGTTATCAAAGTTCCCTGTCGAAAGGAGGGCAGTAAATGATAGACGCCCATGTTAGCACTGGCAGTAACATGGTTGTTCACTGTCGGCAGTTTATATGTGGACGTTGAAGCCTGGAAATATGGGGTGCTACCAAGTGCCTGTCGTATCTCCCGCATTATCCCCCAAATTTCCCCAGGTGTTCTCGTATTTCTGATAGAATGAAATCGTGGTCCTGTGGAGTTGACTTTGAGTCTAGATCGGTCATTTAGAGTTAGCTGTTAGGGGTGATTGCGGACCCTGGCTCCCATTGCCCCTGGCGGTGCCCTGAGGCTCAAAACCCTGAAAGTCAAGCTCAAGGTTGTGGAGCATGTAAATCCCTGAAAGAGAGAGCGTAAACATAATTTTCTCAGACAGGTGTAATGAAAGATCAGTAAAGTGCCTTACAGCAGTTGTCATGCGCCAATTTACAAAAACAAAATTGGGCGGCCGGACCGCAACAGCCGTGGTCTATATTCCCGAATCGTGGACACTCATTATGTGGTCACTCATTATATACCGTAGTCAGTTGCTTCGACCCCTCAGTTCTTGTGCTTACAGCGCATGCTGAGGATCGCATCCCTCGGAACTCAATCACTAGCATCGTTTGCTCTCCACAAGGACTGCCACACATATTTATGGTGAACCCACTCCCTCCGTATATACTATATAGGTCTCGCCTCGGGACAAGGCACGACCACAGTACTGCAAAGACAAGGATTTACGCTCACTGGTACTTGCCAGTGCAGTCACGAGGAAAAGGGTGGCAGTAGGACTATTACCCAAGATCCCGATCATTCAGATCGTGGAACGCAATTGGCATGGAGATACTGGCTTATACTGCCCTTCAAACACAGGTGTAAAAATGCTCTGATCATTTCAGTTCAGCAGACCTATCACAGCCATCGCTCGCGTCGAGGGCACGATAAAAATTATCATCCTTGTTCCATTTGTTCTGTGGATTGTATATTTCATCGTACACTGTCGGTCTTGCAAAGTGGAGCTACGAGGAAATTCAGCAGTTGATCGCAACTCCCAGGTGAGACACCGCGACGCCAGTCACGTCACTGTCCAGCATCAAGATTGCCATCAAATGAGCACCCAGGGAGAGTCACCGTATTTCTGATGGAGCTCCGTACGCAGGGTAGATTGACTGACCCCCCTACCGAACTGCATATATGCAAGTCAACATCTTGTGCATGCTGCACCACGGGGACCAGGGAAGCGCGAAAGGGGATGGAAGAAAACGTTCTAGGTAACGGGCAAGTGTATAAAGGAGCAAGTAAACAACTGTTATCAAACTCCCCTGTTGAAAGGAGGGCAATGAGGGATAGATGTCCATGTTGGCACCGGTCTGGTTGCTCACAGAAGGCAGTTTATATATGGACCTTCAAGCTTCAAGCCTGGTATAGGGATACAAAGACGGAGGAAATAAAAAAGTGTAGACTTTGAATTTTCTACGGCTCCGAGCGAGTCGCGGTGAAATAGAAAAATCCATGTGTTCTCGCATTTCTGCTTGATGGCCCTGCAGAGTTGAACCCTCTGAGTTTTGCACCAGGTGTCTTCACATTTTCGACCCTGAATGTCCTGTCCCCGTAGAATCGAGTGTTTGGGGATCCCGGTAACGATCGAGGAAGCGAGAGAGAGACCCGGTCACTTCGCGGCGTGGCTTGAGCCCTGACTGTCACCGTGACTCGCTACACTTTCCTTTGCTCACGTTTTTTCACTTGCTCGCCCGCCCTCTAACACTGCGCATTTGGTCTAGTGGCTACTGAGAATATGTATACAAGCCTCAAAACACTTGGAATACCGATTCCTCATCCCCCTTCTTTCCAGCTTGCGCGCAGCTCATTGCATTCTGACTCGGTCACCACACAACGCGAAACCGAGCCAGCGAGTAGTCATGCGTGTTTCTCGCCCTTTCGAGCGCTAATCCTCTCCTCTCCTATTTTAGACTTAATCTCTGTCTGTTTGGACTCGCGCGACTCTAACGCGGTTCAAGGGTCAAGGATAGGGTGGAAGGGAAGATATTGGAAACACATCGGCCGCGCGGTTAAGCAAGAATCTGCCTCCAGACTCTTCGAAGAAGGGCACTAAACGGGGGCAGCACTAAGGGCGCATGTTGAGAACGTGAAAAGCTGTAGGTCAAAATCATTTACTTGTTTTAGACTTCAGATATGGCAAACCTACTGACTCCCCTAGTCTATGACCCCGTCCGTATCTGGCCAACGATCCGAGCACTCAGTGTGCGTACCGATTATGACATGTTACTCCCCGAGAAGCCAGATGCATGTCTGCGCGAGCTCCGGCTTCCCATCACTTCCTTGGCCACAGTGATAAAGTGGTTCCTTCTCCCTCGCATGGTGATCAGTCAAACCTGCAAATTCTCGAATTGTACCAAATTCCCGATAGTGGAAGAACTATATTGTCCGTTCACGGGCCAACCGTCACATCTCTAACACTTGTTCGCCAACCGGCATCCGGTCTCGCTGACCTCTTTACCGAGCTCGAGGAGTTTGTTATTGCCGGGCCATTCTGGGGCGGTCCACTACCTACCCTTCCTAAATCTCTGATGCACATCAGACCTCAAGTCAACGCATTCATGTCAGACTCCGTCCTCCCGGCTATCGCCACAGCGGTCCCGGGGTCCCGGGGTTCCGTCTCTGTCAAATTTGTTGGAGCGACAACAACACACACGCACACGGAGGTCGGGCAGAGGTTCCGACCTCAAGGGCCATGTCTTACTTATTAAGGACGGATCGGCACTTTCTTCTCTTCTCGTTCTCCCGATTCCGCGCCAGTATTCGTACAATGACCCACTTGGACGATCCTTGATACTGTACTTAAGGACAGTAGAACTCGCCTGCAAAGCCTCAGTCTTTCCATTCGTCAAACTGAAGTTAGTAACCTTTTTCTGTCTCTCTTTCTTCTTGACGCTTACCTGTACATAGCGCTTTCGCGTACTCCTACGGGTTTACGAGACGACTCTGACCCGAACTCATGCTCCACGCCACAAGAGTTATGTCAGCGTCGTCACAGACCGGAAACGCGTCGGCAGCAGGCCAGGCCGCGGTCCCTACCTTACCTCCCTCTCCCCCAGTCACCGCTTCCTCACCCTTGCCTAAACACAGCCAAACCCGCTATGACGTGCCTATGCTAGATCATGCAGGAAAGGAGTACGCTCATTGGAAGCTCCGCCTCCAACTCGTCCTCGAGGCTCAGGATCTCTGGGGAGTGATAGACGGATCTGAGCCCAAACCTGACATAGCTATGGAACCAGCTGGGCACGCCGACTGGCGAGACAAAGACCGTGAGGCATGGATCCAAATCGTCATGTCGGTCCAAGGCGAATGCCTCGACACCATCCTGGGCGCTACCAGCGCGAAGGAATGCTGGGACAAGCTGTCAGCGCGATACGAGAGGAAGGGAGAACAACGTGTAGCGTACCTCATGCAGGAACTATTCCGCCACGCCTTGTCCGAATCCGAGCCAATGGATACTCAGATAAACAATCTCCTCGACACCGCCCGCAACCTCGAGTCCCTGGGTTTCGGCATAAACGAAAAGGTCATCGCCTTTGCCATAGTCATGGCCCTGCCGGATTCCTTGAACACCCTCAAAACGACCTTGTACAGCACAAGGGGGGCCGACCTATCGATCGAGGACGTCACGGCCCAAATCTACTTGGACGAGCAGCGCCATATACGTGCATCTGGTTCCAACGCTGTCACATACTACGCGAAGGCCGCAAAGAAGGAGAAAAGGGGGGAAAATAAAGACAGAAAGAGGTGCTCCCACTGCAAACGCAAGGGGCACGACGTCTCCGAGTGTCGCAAACTCAAGCAGGAGAACGAGGGAAAGGGCACATCACCAAGCTCGACCCAAAAACCCCTCCCTGCGAGCGCAACCGGTACCCCCAAGTTTTGCGTCTGATGCCCGTCGAGGGAGCCCTCACGACGGACAAGCATTAACCGAATCTTGCAAGAGGTATGTGAGGTGCGTAGGGTGGAGATCCAGTCCATAGACTCTTCGATGACGGGATTAGTGGTGAGTAAGCCCGAGGAATTGCACAGCCCCACAATACTAATCGCTAATTATGCCTCCCCGATGCCAAACCTTGAAATTCGAAGACAAAGGATCATCGGCGTAATGTGGGCGTCGTGGGAGTGGCCTTCCACAAGTTGTAAAGACCCCGAAGCAGGAAATAGAAAGACATCCAAATACACTCATTTTACTTACAAGGGTCAAGACATCATCCTTGCCGGGAGTCTTCTCACGGTTACGGGAGGTATAATGTACTGTAAGATCGGTAGAGCAATTACAAATTCTTCTGTCTCATTATTGTCTGATATCGGTACTTATGTTGTTTCCCATATGAACCATGTATCCTTGTCGGAATAAACGAAGAGGACTACCACGACTACTTTATAGCGAATACGCTGTGTTCAATATTCGCCTTGGGACGCAGCGCGAACACATTGCACGCAAAGGCAAGGCTAACCGCTCACTTGCAGTCACGAGGTGAGGTGGCAATGGGACTAAGTACACCAAAATGGACTCCAAGTGGGAGACCATCGTTAACGTCTTGTAGTAATACAAATCGCGAGTGAGATCGGAACAGCCGATAATGGAACGAGATTAAAATCATTCAGACCGTGGAACGCAATAGGCATGAAGATGGTGCCCTTCAAAGAGCGGCGTGAAATGCTCCGACCATCTCAGGTCAGCGAGCCTATCAGTCACCAGTCGAACTAGTCAGTCATCAGGAAATTATACGAATACATGGGCTCTTACTTTTTCGTATCCTCATGGACGTCAAAGCGTCGGAAAAGGTACGCAAACGTAAGGTATAATTCGCAATATGCAAGGCTGCAACATGGATGTATCAATCTCTCATCACAAAACTCACAATACTATAGCGCTTACTTTATACCGAGACAGCTGCGCGGTCCCTTTGAGAAGACAACTAGATTGTTCTCTAAAGATCTAGAGTCTGGCTGAAGCCATCGTTCAGGAAGGAACTCGTGCGCCCGAGCAAATATCGCTTCTGAAAACGATACGAAAAGGGGACTCTGGCTCACAACTGTCTGCTGAAAGCCATCAGATATGAAATAACGACGGGCTGCCATGGAACACTGACACCTCCGGGTATCTTAACACCAGATATTATCGCACCTGACCGCGGTACTACCCGAGGAAGGCCAGCGGGTACCGGCACCCCGATACGCAGCGCCTCTTTGATGACAGCAGTCTGTCCCATCCTTAGACCAAACTCAGCTCTGATATATGGATGAACTTGCCAAGAATGGAAGCTTCTCGAGTTCTTCATAGCTCGGAGCTTGGTCAAGGACAGGCCATACAGTACGCACTTCATCGACTAGCCTCTGCTTTATCCCAGGATTGCGCAGTATATAATAGGCACCTGTCATAAGTGTTGTCCCGGAGGTGTGCGACCCTGCTCCAAATAGAGTTCGTGCATCATCGCAAAGTTGCGATGCCGTGGGGGGAGGAACACCCTTGTTTGCATCTGCGTTTAGGAGCTCATTGTATATGACACGATGTGGTGCATTATCCAACAGCTCCGGGTTTTGCAGTACGCTCTTGACCTGGCCTTCCAGCGCCTGATGTTGGTCAATTTATTAAACACCATGATGACAATCATTCAAACTTACTCT
>QFEZ01004888.1:0-14084 GCA_003316425.1 Russula lepida
ACCCGCTTCGCGTCTACTAGGTCAATCTTATCTCTTCGGCATTGACCGCATTGGCGCTAGGATATCTGGCCTAGCTGAGAAAAAACAAAGCGCTCCATTTGATATCCGCTTCTTTTCCCCTTCTCCCCGTATCTCTGAGCGCAGACAATTCGACACGGGCTTGTGCATTGTTATGGTATCTGTGTATTTTCAGCACGACCTACTTGTATGACTAGAGCTTTTTACATGCCTCCATTCGATCATTCGAAGCCTGACTCATGTCTGAGCTGCGGTTTCTCCGCATAACACTGGTGTGCATAAATATCGTTATCTTTCATCTGAGAGCTGTGACTCAGCCCGCGAGTCAATCCAACAATCCAACCCTAACCCTAGGTTTACTTTGTTCAACGCGCCCGCGGAACTCATGCAGCGCTGCCTCAAGGCCTCAACTCGCGCATCAGACTGTAGTCATCATCCGCACGAAAATACACGAAAACAAATAAGAACAGTCACCATGATATCATGCCCGCAAAAAAAAAAAAAAAAAACAAGCCATCAGCCGTTCCCAGAGAAACTGGTGATTGACTGATCGTCCAGCGCGTGATAACAGTCAGACAACCTGCTACCCATAATGTATCATGAATCTCTGCTCACAAACACGATCGACCAAGAGCCTGAGTACGAAAAATTCTCGACAAGACCGTACCAGGCGCTAAATACGAGAGCAGAGGACCTCTCTCGAAACATACAGTACAACGTTCTTCAATAGCATGTGAAATAGGCCCGACTTATATGTGCACGAAGCTTACATACAAGTGTTGACAGTACTTCAGTATTTTCTTCCCTCTTCTAGGTCAACCAACGGTCAAGAGATGATGCAGGAAGAGCAGCAGTTAGTCCTTTTTTTCTTCGTTTTATTACTTGGTACTCTCGTTAGAGGCGGGGGCAGGGGAGTGGTGGCGATGGTGGCGAAGGTAGGGGTGGTGGCGACAGCGATGGGTGTGGAGGCAGTGGCAACGGCGGCGGAGGCGGGGTTGATTGCAATGGCAGCAGGGGCGAGGGTGGTAGCAACGGCAGCAGGAGCTATGGCTGGCTCATCGCGAACCTCACTAGAGGTTCTCGTACTTGATCCTGATGAAGATTTATCGGAGGGTTCCCGCGCCCCCATATATACGCGTGAGGAGTAGCTACGGATACACCCCAGCCACGGTGGGGCAGGCGTGTGTGATGAAGAAGAGGGATCCCTACTATCCCGCTGAGAAGGGTTTTGCATCGCAGCAGGGATGTCGAGGTCACGCTGGGTGAATAGAGTCGCTCGTACTTATAAGAAAAAGAGAGGACAGCCCCAGTCCTGCGCTGTGCTGATTGCTGTGGCATGCTTATCAACGTCCTCATGTCTTCCGTGTGTATGTGGCTGCACATTCTCAAGATGTTCGCCGGGCTCCCTCCAAGTTCTACATGCGCTCTATGCTATACCGGCGGAAGGCAACAACTCCCCAGTGTCCTCAAATGGTGTTAAAGATACCGAGGCTGGGTATATGTCAATGTGTTTGACCAATTGTCTGGCGGCCAGCCCGCATTGGCGCCGAGTCAACAGTCGCAGTCATTGCAAGGAGAGCCCAACTTCGGCGACAGTTCAGGGCCTCTATTCTCTATGTACTCCAAGGCCGCATAGGAAGAAGATAATGAAATGGCCGATTGCTGGCAAAGAGATACCAACTGAATCCCCATTTTTGTGAGCCCTTGCCTTGTGGGCATCGATCCTTTGTATAACAACATCGAACACTATCGACCCCAGCAGACCGGTCAGACCGGTCAGTGCGGACAGGGGGCAGCTCAGTAGACTGGCACACGACACCACCTCTGGACATGGAAGACGATGACATGGATCCATTCACACCGACGTATATCTATGGTGGGATGAAGAAGAAGAGGCAGTAGAACAGTCTTTTGGTGCGTTCTTGTGTTATGTAGCGCCGTTATGTTAGCATCTGATCCGTGCTAGCTTTCTGTATATAGGACGGTCAGCAGCAGGATGCAGAGAATTTTTACGGGTCTACCTAGAGGTACTCGATGAAGACTTGCTCGTACTGGTCATCTCTGTCAGCTGGAACCAGCCAGCCTTTACTGCACTCGAGGTGGAGGAACTCGTGGAAGGATCAGACCAGCGAGAAGCCGGACGTGGGAAAGCGAGACTATATAATGCGCCAATCATTTCACGGATATTTGATGAAAAGTTTTGCACAATCGTGCGTAGGATGGGTCAAGGCGACACTGTCAACACCGAACGCTGGCGATCGCTCCAACTCGACATACATGTCCGTTGTCTTTCCTTTATTCTATCACCTTCCGCCTGTTTAGTTGTTCTGGTGACTTACCTACAATTCTTCGTTCGGTCTGATTCAGTACACACCGTTCAAGACGCACTCACTCTCATCTCTTAGCCCAATCTGAGTGGGGTTGTGCCATCTGGTCAAGACAAGCAAGCCAGCAAGTAACGGTGCTCATCGAAGCGCTCTACTTATGCTCGTCGTCCACCTCAAGTACTTTTCGTACGTCGCGGTCACGGGTGGCGCAGTAGTCAAGCTTGTCCAGTTATGGTCTCTGTGTACTCCGAGCACGACAACCTACTTGTATGACTAGAGCTTACTACATGTCTTTATTCGATCATTCGAACCCTGACACATGTTTGAGCGACGGTTTCTCCACGTAACACAACACGTACTGGTATGCGATTATGGGCATCTAAGAGTGGCACCCAACCCTAACCCTAGGACCACTTCCCTCAACTCGCGCGTCTCGATAAGTCAGACCGGTCAGACCTCGCGTCTTGCAAGATGTATCGACTCGGTAGCCAGCACCCATGCAAAAATTACATGAAAACAAATGACAACAGTCACCATGATATCATGCCCAAACGCAAAAAATGAAAAAAAAAAAAAAAACTGGCCATCAGCCGTTCCTGGTGATTGACTGACCGGTGCAATCGTCCAGTGCGCGATAACAGTCAGACAACCTGCTACCCATAATATATCATGAGTCCCTGCTCACAAACACTATCTACCAAGAGCCTGAGTACGAAAAAATCTCGACGGGATTGTGACTAGACGATAAATACGAGAGCAGAGGGCCTCTGGAAATGTACAGTATGACATTCACATTCTTCAATAGCATGTGGAATAGGCCTGACTTATCCTCGAGGTCAGTAGACTTGACCCGGTGTGCACTCGCCGTATATGCGTGAAACTTACATGCAGGCGTTGACAATATTTCAGTATTTTCTTCCTTCTTCATAGATCAACAGATGATGCAGGAAGAGCACCAGTTAGTCTTTTTACTCTTCGTTTTATTACTCGGTACTCTCGTTAGAGGCGGGGGTGACCGTGTGGCGGCGGGAGTGGTGACAACGGCGGTGGGTGGGGTGGTGGTGTCGGCAGCAGGGGCGGGCCCGGGGGCGGGAGTGGTGGCAGGGGCTATTATTGGCTCATCGCGAACCTCACTGGAGGTTCTCGTGCTTGATCTCGATGAGGATTCATCAGGGGGTTCCTGGGCCCCAAGATATACGTGTGGGGTGTAGCCATAGCCGTGGGGGTACTGCTCCTGCGGCTGATACCACTGCCGCCGCTCCTCCTGTTGCCGCTCCCGCCGCTCCTGTTCCTCCCCCTGCAGCTGCTGCCGCAACCATTCCTGCTGCTCCTGCTGCATTTGCGATACTGCGTGGTGGTTCTCCCGGTCCTGCTGAGACGGAAGCTCTGTCTTCGAAGGTGTATGTTCTGGTGGTACAGGCGGCTTGTGTGATGAAGTAGAGGGATTCTGCCGTTGCCTCCGTGATGCCGTGGGGTGGTCCTCCCGGTCCTGTTGAGAAGGAAATTCTGTCTTTGAAGGCATATGTTCAGGTAGAGCACTGGCATGCGACCTGTGTGATGAAGTAGAGGGATCCCTCAGCCCTGCCATGTGCCGCTGATTGCTCGTGGCATGCTGCAAGTCTCAGTGTGCGTGTCATAACTGAGCGCTATTGAGCCACTGTCCAGCTGGCACACCAGTTTGACTCGCATTTTAATGTGGCCCTAATTTTCTTGCTCGTAAATACTACGAAATTACCTATTGCTAGTTACTTAAATATTGTGCGATTATAGTGGTCAGAACATGCATTTGGGACGTCTCCATTTCACTCCATTTCGCTCCTTTAGTTTCACGAAAATTTAACACTGCACATATAATCGCCAAGCCATTGACGCTTGTGGCAACCACAGGTACTGACTGGCCTGACGGTGGACAACGGCTGTGCGGGTTCGGGATTCCCTCCAATCAACAGCACGAGCAACCCCGACTCCGACTCTCTTCTCGGGTTCGCATGTGATCTCTCTCTCTCCTGATTGGCTCGCCTCGTAGTCCAGGGGGTGGTGGTTCATGCACTGTTGGCCATTCACCTTGTCGGTTCACATTGGCAAATGGTTGAAGAGTCTCTAGAGGAATGGGCTGGGTTGTAACTGACCCTCCGTGCACCTCACTAGAGGTTCTCGTGCTTGCCCTTGATGATCTCCCTTGGGGGTCCGAGACTCCTGGCTGTAGAAAGGACGACGAGGAGTGACCATTGTGACCATATCCCTTCTGAGTCTTTGCTCGATTCATATTGCTTCCAGAAGGGGGGTAAGGACCCTGCGGCGATGGTTGAGGATAATGTGGGGAAAGAAGCGTTCCTGTGGTTGCAAGCTGTTCTGCGGTGTGTCGTGATTCAGGAAGAATGCAATTGGAACTCACGTCCTCTCTCCGGCTCATATGATGGGCTTACCACCACCTGTGGCGGCTGCGCTATAGGTGAGACAGTAAAAGACAGGGAGTCAGCAGTCAATCTGAAGGTGATGAGAAATGATTGACGACTTATCAGACGTGAGATAAGTTTGTGAGTCACCCGGAGGACTTGGATGCTGTGACCAAATATTCGCACTAGAGGCAGTCGAGTTGCTTTGGCTAATCGAAGGTGCTCTGACACCTTGTATTGACTGGTTTTGAGTAGATAAAAACGCAGTAGGAGGTGCCATGGGGGTTTCCCTTCTATCCATGGGTGGTGCATTGTGCGAAGGCTGTCGATCTTTCTTTTGAGAGTTGCTCGCATCAAGGGGATGCAGAGCGCTAGAATCATATCCATGGATAGTAGTACGTTCCTTGAGTGTGGATGGCCCATATGATGTGGCAGGGGGGCGGGTATGTTTCGGAGGTATAGGTGGTCTGTTTGATTGAGCAGACGCCTGCCAAGGAGACTCTGTCGTAGCATGGGTGTATTCTGGGGGTGCCGGCGGTCTGTGTGATATGGCAGAAAGGTCCTTGCGGCCCTTCTCATCGGGGAGTGCCATTCCCCTGTGTGCACTGGGAGGGTAGGATGACTCGACAGGAAGTCCTCCAGATGGTGCCTTGGGATCATTTGGAAGCATGTCCCTTGGTATGTGCATTTGACTGGATACCATCTTCCCTGATGCCGGTGGAGGTAGAAACGATGATACGGAGGTGCTTGGTTGTTTCAAGGGTGGTGGTGGGGGAGACGATAAGGGTGATGTAGAGGCACTTGGTTGTTTCAAAGGTGGTGGAGAAGGGCCGGAAGATTTAAAAGATGGTGAGGGATAAGTGGTGGAGGGCTTGCTAGATGGCTGAATGGTAGTGGCGCGATCACCTTGCTCGGTGTGAGTTCTGATCGCATTTCTCTCGTTGCGTGGGTCTTGTGCATCATACCTTCCCTTCCTTTCTTCTGGTCTGAGGGGAACCATCGGAATATTGTTGCCAGTCTCTTGCGATGCCCGGGGAGGCGAGATAATTCGGGATGGAGGGGAGTTGTTTACGGGATGTAGTTGCGAATTCGGCTGCATAGAACTCGCCGACGAGATGGGTCCAGGACTTGTTACATCCTCACGTCGAGCAGCTCGAGTGCCTTTAGAAGCAGGTACATTAGATAACTTAGGGGAGGGTATGGGATATGCAGCAGGGTTCTGTGTGTCGTGTACATCAGGGGAGGCTATAACGGAGGGCCACTGGTGTGGATCGGGGGAGGGTGCTCACCTGGCCGGCTAGAGACTGCTCAACATTAAACTGACTTGTATCTCTGCGCTCCGCGGTGGCTCGATGACCTGTTGAGGCTGTCGATGGGACAGCGATTGTTTCATTATTCGTAGGGCGGTGGTCCCTCCTCCCTGATGGTTGACTCGGAGCCGAGGTGCCAATGGCCGGAAAGCCAGCGCCTGCGGCTCTGTCGAGGCGCTCACCCGAAAGTGCCGTCCTAGCCGTGGTTTCATAAGATGGTCTCCCCTGCGGTGTTGATCCACTCGGTGCTCGATGAGTTCCTTTTTGGGGTGTATTCGGAGATTTTGACATGTGACTATGCGGTTCGGGAGACTAGAGTGATTGTCTGGTCTTCTGGTGGAACTGTGGAAGGGAGATAATGAGATCACCGTGGCGTCCGGTGAATAGAGTCGCTCGGATATGAGGCTAAGAGGCCAGAAAGCCTCCAGCTCTGCGCGGCGCTAATTGCTCGTGGCATAGTCACGGTGCAGGCCTGGCGGTGTTGGGCCAGGGGCGCAGGCGGATACAGTACTTCGGCTGACCCATAACCGACCCGAAAGGGGAAGATTTTCGCGTCAATCATCTCCTCGTGTTTTCCATGTGGTCCCAGTACTCTGAGCCGAGTTCTGCATACCCTCTGCAGGATTTCCCCCAACAGCCTTCAGTGTCTCAAAATAGTATATGGGATCCTGAGATGGGCCCGGGGCCTATGGAGGAAGCTGCTGGTAGTGTATCCACCGCGTGGCCTCGCACTCGCACTTGAAAACTGACCAGCGTGTATAGCAGACCAATCCCGTAGCCAGCCCACTTCAGCCCCGAGTCAACAGTCGCACCCATCGCTAGGAGAATCCAACTTCGGTGACAGCTCCGGGCCACTCTTCTCCATGTATTCCAAGGCCGCAGAAGAAGAAGATAAAAATATGGCCGATCACTGGGAAAAGGATGCAGATGGGATCCTCATTTTTGTGAGTCCTCGTGTTCTGCATTCGTCTGTTTTTTTACATTTCCTGGGACATTAGACTGGTCTATTTTCCGCTGCCGTTGCCGCGCTACTTGCCATAACGGTCCAAATCCTGATTCCTAACAGTCAGGATACCTCTGCATTCTATCTCAGAAATATCAATCAGCTTCTCGCCGACCCGAATACAACACGCACACTCACACCTTCCGCTGTTGCCACACCACCCCCATTTTCTCCTCCGAGATATGCCATCTGGGTTAACTCCCTCTGGTTCTTGAGCTTCGTTATTAGCCTCACCTGTGCGCTGTTGGCGACATCGTCACAGCAGTGGGCCCGTCGGTATATCAAGGTCACCCAACCGGCCCGGTGCAGTCCAGAGAAGCGAGCACGGATGCGTGCATTCTTTGCCAATGGCATGGAGAAGATGCATATTGCCCGGGTCGTTGATGGACTGCCAACCCTGATACATCTCTCCCTGTTCCTTTTCTTTGTCGGACTCGCTATCTTTCTATTCAATATCAACCACACGGTCTTCAGCTTTGTGGTTTGGTGGATCGCGCTTTTCTTAATCATTTATGGATTGATCACACTCTTGCCAATATTTCGGCACGACAGCCCATTCTTTTCACCACTGTCTCTACCAGCCTGGTTCCTGTATGCCAGCATGTTACACCTCTTTTTTAAAATTCTCTTCTCTATCAAGTCCGATAGGATCATCGTCTTCAGTTCCTGGCAACGCTTGCGGGACCTGAGGGACCGTTCTCGCGGTTGGATCTTGGGTGGTGTGGAGAAGGCAGCCGAGGAAACTGCATCGGAACACTTATTGGAGATCGACGCTCGCATCTTACGCTGGACGATAGATGATCTTGGCGATGACGACAGGATGTCAAATTTCTTTGAAGCCATTCCAGGCTTTTTCAACTCGAAGCTGGTCAAGGATCTCAGAAGTAAATTGCCTGATAGCCTCCTCAAAAGGTTCTGGGAGTCGTTGAATGGATTCTTCGGCCGTACATTGCCATCCAACTCGGTCATCGACTACGTTAAATATCAACGACTCGATATCGGGATGAGGGCCATGAGCACGATAACCGTTCCAAATATTTCGTCAATTCCTAAAAACATTCTCTTCGAGCGCTGGGATCACGTGCCGCAAAACGTTAAGATGGTCTACGCCGTAGAACGCTGGTGCGCTAGCAAGAATAAAGATGTTGCTCAGTATGCACAATGCATGGCTACCAGGATCCTTGCGGGTGTGCGGGAGCGCAATGACCACTGGTTTGAGCTTGCCACTGACGTACTCGACTTATCGGAGGATAGCCTTCGGAAGTACGTCGCTCATGGCAATGACAGTGTGTCCCTTGCCATATTTATCTCTGTGGCTCGCCGACACATTTACACTGATATCTATGATTGGGGTGTTCTATCGACAATTTACAAACTCAACATTCACAATACTCTTCCTGAACTTCAGCATGACTTTTGCGCGCTGTGGAACCTTTGCGTCGAAGAAGCGATCAGGCAACAACCTGACACTGACACCTTCCCTGTCGGTATTCTCCGTTTGACTCGCTTTCTTTACATCAGTTTACACGAAGGCACCCAAGCTGCCCCGACCTGTTTCTCCGCTTCGACTGAGGAATTCGACCACGTGCTATTCCGACCAGATTCGTATCCAGTGTGCCAGATCCACGATCATCGCCCAGACTCTACCGTCTCCGATTCCCGCACGGAAATTGGAGAGACCTCTCAGCCTGCTCCAATCTCCTTCCCAGTTCCTATTATCCCCACCTTAGGTCCCCTAGGTGGGTCCCGATCTGGTGACGTAGCTGTTGCGCGGCAAGACCTTACCTCAATCGCTACATCGTTGAATCCTCTGGAAGGCAACAAACAATATGATATGGCTACACAATTGGTGATACCAGACATCGCTCAAATTTCGTCTACCGCGCTCACATCTTCCGTTGTGCCAACATCCGCCACACCCGTTCTTTACGAGCCGTTGGCGTCTTACGATATAGGCTCTGCCTCTACCTCTACCTTCAAATTTTCCTTCCCTGCTTCGCCATTCTCACATATCTCACCCTTGCCCAACCCAGAGTCCTTTTCCCTCAGCACGTCACTCCCCAGTCAACCAACTACTTTGACGCTACCGTGCTTACGCCCTCGTGGACTAATTAATGGGGGAAATATGTGCTTTGCCAATGCAGCGTTGCAACTACTCGTCTACTGTCCCCAATTTTGGAACCAGTTGATGTCCAAAAGCCGGCTGGTCGGTCAGTGCGGACAATTGAAGGGTCAACGGAATGGCGGTCCCAGGACAGTGCTAGTTGATGCAACAATTAGATTTTTGGGAGAATTCGTGGACAAGGAGAAGCCGTCGCTGACACAACAGTCACGGCATTTAGCAGAAAAGGGGAAGGCGAGGGAGAAGAAAGAGGACAATGGCACGGATCCATTCATACCGACGTATGTGTATGATGCGATGAAGGAAAAGAGACAGTTCAAACGTATGCTGGTACGTACCTGTGCCCACGTAGCGCCATTCCGTTACTGATCTGTGCTGTTCTATTGAGTATAGAACGGCCAGCAGCAAGATGCGGAAGTGTTTTTCTCCGCGTATCTCCACACACTTGACGAAGAGCTACTCGCATTATTCACCTATATTAGCACGCACGAGCCACTGGCCTCTGCTGCATTCAAGGTGGAGGAACTCAAAGATGGGTCACTGTCGGACGAGAGCCACTGGCAGACTAAGGGGAGAAAGAGAGACCACATCGTACGCCAATCTTTTACTCGATGGGCATTTCGTTGTTGAAATACGCATGGACGTAAATAGACCAACTCAGTCAAGGCACCCATCTCCATTTCGCGCATATTCGATGGATCGTTCCGCACGACCGTGCGCATGGCAGGCCAACCTGACTCGGTAACAATTGAAGATTGGCGATCACTACAACTCGACATCCAGGTCCGTTCTCCTTTATTTTCTTCACCCTCCACCCGTTTCTGGTGACTTACTGTGCCTTTAAACTATTTCCACAGCCCGATTCAGTACACACAGTTGAAGACGCACTCGCTCACATCTCTCAGCCCCCAACCACACTGGTCGGCCCGTCCGGCCCGAGAAAACAGGACTCAGCAGTAGTACACCGAGTCATCGAAGTGCTTCCACCTGTACTGGTCCTCCATCTCAAACGTTTCTCGCACGACGCGGTCACGGGTGGCGTATCCAAGAGCAATAAGCATGTCCAACTTTCTCCGGAGCTCGAAATCCCACCAGGTACGTCTTCCCTTCCTCTTTTCCCCGCGGCAGTCAATTGAAGGTGGTTCGGACCTGTCCAGGCATTATGACACGCAGCACCGGACAACATGCAGTACCGGCAAGGTACATACTCTGTAGTGTGCTCTACCACCACGGCAGATCCGCCCGTGGGGGGCATTATACGGTAGATGTGCTCCACCCAAATGCACACGGTGATAACGGAGGTGCTTGGCTGCATATCGACGATGAAATCGTGAGTACGTTACGACACCAGAACGTGTTTGGGAGTCACGATGATGAGCGGGCGGACGATCGGTGTGCTTGTTTACTCCTTTATCGTTGGGCTGCTCCGCAGACATGACGACCTCAGGCTAGCAATTCCCTTTCTCTTGCTCTTGAGGACATCTTTCTCGCCCTTTTATGATAGCTTCGTTATTTTCTTCATAGATGCCCACGTTCCTTCAGACTTTGGTGCCATCCGTGCTACGGTGATACTCCTGACCCAAACCCTTTCAACCCCCGATCCTCCCTATCTTATAGCCATGTGCATTTTGAATTTGACTTTGCCCGGGCCCACCAAGTGTTGTGAGCACCTAGCGTAGTCGATACTTTTAAATTTCTGTATACTCGACAGTCGTTAACACTCCTGGTACTTGGATCCCAACGTCCACTTTCTGTGTTACACTTGTGGTGTGTCTACATTACATCGGTGTCACCGGGACCGACGAACATCGATTCGATGCGACACTGGCATGTTCCTCCGACGTTATAGCTATTACACTAATAGTAACCGAGCGAAGTACTAGCAACTGGACAGTCGGTAATTGGGCAACTTTTTTTCACTATACTATAGCCAGAGCATTCGCTGACATAGATTCAAGGGTCTCCATTTGTTAGCCTCAAGAGAAACCAATACTATGTAATTTGTGTCACAGAGCAGATTGAAGCATATTGCAGTTGCTGGAACCAGCCTGGCAATGCGCTGTAGGTAAGCCAGCGGCTGTGAGAGTGAATGATCGTCCAAGATGGGGGGTGATAAGGAGAGATGTACTCTAGGACACAGAGAGTGGAGAGATGAGAGACGAAAGGCACGTCGTTGATGGCGGTTCCACGAGCGCAAGTGCCAAATGAGCATGAGATGGAGAGAAGACGAACATGCACACGAAAGGAAAGAGGAAAGAAAAACATACTCAAAATTATCACGATGATACCACAACGCCACCCTCGAATGAGGCTGCCTAAATATAAATACATTAGTCCCCACCGAGTAATCAAGTCCGGTGATACAAAACGAGCGGGATAGGAAGCAAGTGGGTATATGCGTCGTCATTGTGCCGGACATACAGAAAAATTGTAAGAAAAATGTCAATAAAAATGAAAGACAGTAAAGATCGTATTGAGGCACACTGGTGCCGCGCGGCTGTGGCTAAGCATCGATCGTCGTTGCCTAAATTATGAAGAAAAGATAGAAAGTGGAAAGAGAAAAGGAAAAACGGGAGGTTGTGAAGGCGGGTAGGAGCGGGATTTGTTCGCAGTTGTCTTGCACCAGTGGTCGAGAGCGAGGCAAGAGGCGAGAAAGGTGGTGATGAATGAAGATGAATGAAGAAAAAAAGGAACATCATGTCAAGTCGAACGCGTGGCTGACGGGCATTCCGATACGACTGATCTGCTCCGATGTGAGCATGAATCCGAAGCATACCTTATGGCGTCAAAAGTCTATAGAAGTAACAGGCTAGGGATCTCCACGGCAACACCAACAACAGGGACAGAAACCCGCAATGACTTTTTTCTCCTTCTTCGAAACTGGTTCTCGTATTCTAGGTGGTGGTTGTCCATATTCTAGTGGCAGTCCATCTCTGGACAGCGCACATTCAAGTTGAATTTTACTAGCTGGAAGTATCCGTTGCGTCGGTGGTACCGGGTAATCTAGCCGTAGGGAAGTGGGCTGGGCTGTGACAGGACCATCATGTACCTCATTAGAGACTCTTATGCTTGATCCCGATGATATGTCTTGCGAGACCGGGTCCCCTGAGGACTGCAGGGAGTGGTCACTGTTGAGACTTTCTCTCTGCTGAATCTTCGCTGGAGAGGAAACTTGTTCCATATCGTTTCCTGGAGAGCAGCCAAGAGGCCGTGTGGGCGATTGAGGATGGTCTCGGAAAAAAGATATCTCTGTAGCGCCGGGTTGCTCTACAGGGTGTTGCGATTCTGGAGAAAAGAATACGGGCTGTGCCTGGGATTCACGTCCCCGCTCCTGATTGGGCGATATATTTACTATTGCCGTCGCTGACTGCACTATAGATGATAAACAAAAACATGCTGTCAGTAGTCAGTCTACGGTGGTGAGAACGGATAACTTACTGGGCTCGCGCTAACGTCCAGCACCCTCAGGCTGAAGAGGATGAAAGGCAGTCTAAGGCAGAAGAAAATAAGGAACGGCACAGCGGCACACGAAGCGGGTTCAAAAAGGGCTCCTAAAGTGTCTGGTAAGGGGAGTTGCCATCAGCAAAATGTCAAATAAATTTCCACTTTTTGACTTTATAAGGGACTTGAAGTAAAAAATACGTAACACCGCTTGATAAAATGCGGTATCGTGACCTTTCGGGGACAGGGCCCACAGGGGTCTATCTAAATATCTTTTTACTTTTCAACTATTTTGTTGGAGGGGTTCGGTGAGGACCCCAGATTAGTAAGCAGTTCAGCCACACGGCACGGTACGAATCACACTACTTTAGTTCATGTTTATTAGACATCGGATGCGATCGTACATTCCTACTGTCATTTGTTTTCAACCATATATACTTACTATACGTCAGCTAGAGACCCTCAGTTGTTCTACTCAACTGACTGAGGTCAGTACTTACCGCTCCTACTTACACTTACCCATTCACTCACTCGTTGCCTTAGTCTCATTCCAATAGGTTAGATACTGAATAATATAGTTGTTCTACTCAACTGACTGAGTCTCATTCCAATAGATTATGAGACCTGGCTGTCTCTAAGAACCCCACAAGTGTCCAACGAGAAACCAGAATCCAAGCATGAGCACCAACACATCCAGTAACACGCCTGCAAACAGAAGCAGCACTCCCAGCACAACTCCCGCTGGAGATACAGGATCTGACACCAAAGTCAGAACACGTCTCTTTGACATTCCGTTCCTAGAAGATGATGGTGCCAACTACACATTCTGGAAATTCCGTACCATGATGGTCCTCGAACTGAGAGACCTCTGGGACATCGTGGATGGAACCTCTACCAAGCCTGACCAGTCCACATCCCCTGACAGTTTTGCACAGTGGAGTCGCAAAGACCGTGAAGCACGCGCGCAAATCTCACTCACACTGAAAGACGAGCCGCTAAGCACTGTATTAGACGCCACCTCCGCTAAGAGCTGCTGGGACAAGCTGTCACTCCGTTATGAAGGCAAAGGCAAGCAACGTATAATCCATCTAATTGACGAAGTCTTCCAGACCACATTCTCCGACACAGACCCACTCGAACCTCAGATAAATTCCCTTATGCGTGCAGCATGCTCAGTTACCTCACTCGGACTCACACTTGATGACAAATTGATAGCATTCACAATCATATCATCACTCCTTACATTGCTCTCAACCCTAAAGATTGTCCTATCCACTACCGACACTGCCAGCCTAACTGCTGATCACGTGAAGTCCCAAATCCTCCTGGATGAACAGCGATGCATCCATGAATCAGGCGAAAATGCCACAGCATTCTATGCCAAGACAGGTAAAAAGTGGAAAGCGAAGGACAAATCAGATGACAGAAAGAAGAAAAAATGCTCCTACTGTCACAAACTGGGACACG
>QFEZ01005411.1:1731-64076 GCA_003316425.1 Russula lepida
GCGCGATGGCATGCAGATCTACAGGAGTATGACTTCGAGATCCAACACATCCCCGGAAAGACAAATACAGGCCCAGATATTTTATCTCAACTGCTCGGCGCAGACCAAGGAAAGGATGACAATCACAATATTACTGTCCTTCCCCCCAAGAAGTTCATCTGTCAAACGAAGATGGCAGAATTGTCTGAAACAAAGAAAAGGGATCTCATGACATTAATCCACAATCATCCCACTGCAGGACATCCAGGAAGAGACGAAACCCTACGTCAAGCCCAGAAGCATCTCGTATGGGCTGGAATGAAGGCCTGGATCAGTGACTATGTGAAGGGATGTGCAACGTGTCAACAAAATAAGAACCTCACCCACCGGCGCAAAACCCCACTTTTCCAAATCACAACCCCAGAAGACGCCCTTCCCTTCCAACAGGTGTCAATGGATCTAATCACTGGACTACCCAACATACGGGGAAAAGATGCAATCCTCACCATAGTCGACCATGGCTGTTCCCGAGCTGCGCTCTTTCTTCCCTGCTCTACTTCAATTACTGGCCTAGGGATAGCTAACCTATACTTCAGACATGTCTACCCATGGTTTGGGATACCCAAAAAGATCATAACGGACAGAGACCCTTGTTTTACATCGCACTTCGGAAGAGCACTAACTCAAAAACTGGGAATTCAACAGAACATTTCTACCGCCTTCCACCCCCAAACTGATGGCCTTTCAGAACGGAAGAACCAGTGGATAGAACAGTATCTCCGTATCATGACATCAATGGCCCCTGAGGATTGGACCACTTGGCTATCGATAGCCACGGCAGTACACAATAACCGGAGGAATGCGACTATTGGCCTATCACCCAATCAAATTCTATGGGGAGCAGAAGCTCCGCTTATGCTAACTGGAGAAGATGATGAGAAGAACCAGACCGCCACAGATTGGCTCAACCTTCTAGAACAAAAACGAGCCCAGGCCATTCAAGCAATCAACCAAATGGCAGGACAAGAACCTACTCCATCTCCTTTCAAAGTAGGAGATCAAGTATGGTCAGAGGGCACTCACCTCCAGCTACCATACCAGGGAACCAAATTAGCACCCAAACAATATGGTCCCTTCAAAATCACAGAAGTTCTATCTCCTGTAGCCTGTCATCTGGACCTCCCCATGGCCTGGACCATCCATAATGTGTTTCATACGTCACTCTTATCACCTTATCATGAGACAGTAACCCATGGAGTGAACTTTTCTAGACCTCCACCTGACCTTATCAAAGGAGAAGAGGAATATGAGGTGGAGCACATCACTAATCATCGACGTCATGGACGGACTAGGCAACTCCAATACTTGGTCAAGTGGATGGGGTACCCAGAAGCAGATAACACATGGGAACCAGCTGATCAAATTCATGCCCCAGAACTCATTAAGGCCTATCATCAACACACTCCTTTAGAGTATAAAAGAGCACCCAGGAAGACGAAGAAGGGCATTCGCTTTATACACCACATCCCTTTACAAAAATGTCCGGTTCCAGCAACAACTCCTCCTCTTCTCAAGGAACGTGACCCCCTTCTGCTATGTCTTTTGCAGTATCAGTCAATACCCCAGTTGCCCCCAAACCAATCAACCCACCAGTGGGGCTGTCTTACTGTGAAAGACTCGATTACTATGAAAACCGTATCCCAGATCTCCCAGTCGAAGGATACCGTCGATTGGCTGGGCCTGACGACGCACAGATCGCCCTCATATCCCAGATACAGGCAAGGGCGATGTCCCCTCGATCGGCAGCTAACCTTGTTAGCGGAGACCCTGCAATCCACCCCAAAGTACTACGAGCAATCATTCAAAGTATGGGAGAAGGAGTACAACAAGCCCAAACCTGACATAACATCGAGATGGGGCTCCTCCAAGAGGCTCTCAACGACCTCCACTGAACCCCAAGGTCAGGGAACATCGACCCGAGCAAGCCGTTTGAAGAAGCCCCATCCGGATATGTTGAAAACCGAGGGCAAGTATACATCGATCTCCCATGTAAAGACGGCCAAACACACCCAGCCAAATGGATCAAATGTGTGGAAGGAGGTAAAGTGGCCGCGTACACCGACGGGGACACCCCAAACGACCTCCCCATTATCGTCCCCATCTACGCCCCGAACTACAACGACCCAAATTCGACCAATGAGTGGGCAACAAGCCTACCAGAATGGTTCCACAGTGCGTTGGTCAGCAGTGGCAGTACCTTTGCCATTCTACGAAAGGAGCTTGACCGACTCCCTGCCAACAACTGGGGATATGTGGCAGAGGTGGATCGGTATCGAAAACTCGATGAGGAATGCCATTCCCTCGATGCTCAAATTGACCTCCTACAGGTGGAGTGGGAGACGAGAGGGGTCAAGAGGGGTCTGTCAAAGGGGAGGCTTGAGGCATCCCTTGTCGCCCAAAAGGTGTGGCACTTGCGCCTGGGTCAACGGATGGGGGCCCGACAGGAGCAAACCCACGTCAAAGCTAAGTGGTTGTGTAGCGCTATGGGATTGGCACATGGACGAGGATGTCCACTCTGAGGAGAGGGGTGGTGTTACTGGCCTTGGGAGAAGGAGCTGATGCGTCGCTCTTCTGCCCATGTAAGAGATGAAGAACCGGTCCAAAAGGTTTGTTGGTCTAGTCCTGTGATGTCATCTTGCATCATGAGTCTAGACGTGGCATCTTGTTATCTCGCATATTGGTCTGATGATATGTTCCTGTGTCCTGTCTCATGTTCACCTGTCTGTGTGGGTCTAGCCTGTGGAGGCCCTTGTACTTCTATGGTTGTTTCGGACTTTTAGACTCCTACTCGGTTCGGCTTTAGGCCCCTAGTTAGTCTAAACTTGTAACAGTATATAGGGAGTGCCTTAACTGCCCTAAACCGGCAAGTTGAGTCTCCTGTCTCAATTTACATGCTTTCTCTTCTTCTCTTTCTCTTTCTCACAAGAGGGTCTTGCTAAGGGACTTGCAAGGTGGGAACCTCTTGCTCTATCAAAGCTACATAGGAGGGTGTGACTCCTACCTAGTTATACGACAACTGGTCTACTCACTGATGCACACAAAGCAGCAGTGACACCGAGACATTGGTACGAGTACAAGGGCCTCCACAGGCTAGACCCACACAAACAGGTGAACATGAAACAGGGCACGTAAACAAGATGTCAGACCAATAAGCAAGATAGCAAGAAGCCACGCCTAGACTCATGACACACGATGACATCACAGGACTAGACCAAGATACCTTTTGGACCAGTTCTTCATCTCTTACATGGGCAACAGAGCGACGCATCAGCTCCTGTTCCCAAGGCCAGTAACAATCATAGCAATGGACTATGTATTTAGCATAATCAAGCCTGACCATGCCAGACATCTCTCAATCATAGCAATAGACTATGTATGGAGTATAATCAGGCCCAATCATGTCAATCATCAGACCCATATTCCGGCGGAGTCAATAATCCCAAATCATAGTTTTGCAAATTTCGTGATGGAAGTGGCAGGCTGCCAGCAGTCATCTCTTCAACACTGACTGACTGACTGGCCCTCAACTTCTCTTTTCCCGAAAACGAAACACAGAGAGATACCGTGCCAATGCATATATATTGTACTTGTCCCTAATTTCTGCTGAATTCTCAAGTTATTCTCACATTGCCTGTGCCTGTGATTTGTGCTCAGGGACATCATATATATAGACCCACATTCAAGTTGAAGGTAAGGAGATAGATATATAAGCAAAGTGCCGATCAGCTAGCAAACAATGGAGAAAATCGGAAAGAATTGAGAGATTATGTGCACATGTCAGAATAGACAAGATACGTTTCAAAAATCAACACATAGATGAGACATGGTAAGAATAGTTAAATACACCGCCGAACACACATTATCCATCAAGAAAAAAAACGTTTCATGGACCTTTTCAACCGAGCACGCCCTCCTCAGCGTCGCTATCCATAGTTCTCCTCGCCAGTCCCGTCAAACTGCGCCGCTTCTCCTCGACGACGCCAGACTGCGGACGCCCGCGGCCCCCGCGCTGCAGTCCAGCCGGCGGCGGCGACGCCGTCCGAGGATCGGAGGCGAACGAGTTGCGGTTGAAATTAGATACGATTGAGCTCACACTGCCCCCGCCCCCGCCCCGGGGTGGGCGTGAACCTCGCGGCTGGCGCATACGACCCGTCTCGGACGAGGGACCGCGCGAGAGTGACGCACGGTTTAGGTTCAATGGCGCGTCCTCGCTCTGACTGATGGCAGGCGAAGAGCTGCGGGCAGAGGTAGCAAGCGACCTGTTGTTGTTCGATGGCGAGCGCACGCGAGGGCTACCGGTGCGCCCAGCATTTGGCCGAGGCGAGCCACTGTTACGACGTTTAGACGTGGGTATTTGAGGTGACACTTTAGCAGGTGCCGGAGCGGGGGCAGGCGGTGTCGATTCGCGTTCGGACTCTGGTGGCGGAGAGGTGAAGGCAGGCCTAGGGGGCACCTCGTCATCTTCAGGGGGAGGAGATTTGAAGACGGGTCTGGATGGAGCATCTGTGTTTACAGCACGGGCCGCGGGCACTGGGATAGGAGCAGCCAACTTCGGAGGCTCAGGCTCGGGTGTGGGCTTCACTGACAACGGAAGCGGAGGCGGAGGGGGAACTTGAAGAGGTGATGCGGCTGGAGGTGTAGAAGGAGGGGTAGGTTCCGATGCTTGGGAGGCTGGAGGCATGGGCTGAGCAGGTGGCTGAGCAAGTTGCGGGACAGAGGGAGCAGCTGGCGGAACAGGTGGTGGGACATTTCCTTGTGCTCTTTGGTTGGCAAGCCAGTCTTTAGCTTCGGTTCCGGCGGAGAGCCTAGTTCTGCTTATACGCATGTCGATAGGAGCAGTCCGTTTGCGGAGGGGCACCTTGCGCTCTGTATCGACTTTCTTTTTGGCGATCGTTGGAGGGAGGACATCTACATAATGCTTGACGAGATCCACGAAGAACATTGCTGGGTGACGATCTTGCACTGAAACGCCTGTTTCGAACTTGGGACGGAGAATGGCTAGCGCAACCCCCAGTATGAGCATGAAACAAATTAACGATATCAAAGAAACTCACTTCGACCAATGGACAAAGCAAGCTTTGTCACATAAACCTCATCAGATTCCTCTACTTCGGTGTTGTCAATAAGCCTATGACTGACAGTAAGGGCCGCATAAGAGATAAAGGTACGAAGTACTGACCCCCTGAGATGAAGCACAATCGCGTCGAGAACATATAAATGAATCTTGGGAAGGCGAAGCAATGCCGTCCTGAGAGCCTCCAAGTGTTCATGTTCATCAGTGGACTCGTCTCCCTTGGCAGCAGAACCAACTGGTATAATTGTCAATAGACTAGACTCTAACATAGCTCAAAACCGCACACACCATTAGGATATAAGCGACGCAAATCTTCCCAACCTTCCCATAAAGCAATGGGAGGGTCCAATTCAAGCAACCACAGTTTCACTGCACTCGCTAATACGGGTGCATCATACTTGGTTACAATATCATCCGGTATGGGTTGCTCAGGAGGAATCGCGTTAAGGCTCTCGCGGAGGTGGTGAACCACCGCTAGGGGAACTTCGTAGATCCAGGCTTTGCGCTTCTCTACGCCACAAGATGACAATGAGCCTTGGTATGGAGCAGACGAGCGACTCACCGAGGTCATTTGGCAGCTTAAGATACGCTTGCGTCAAACCTTCCAAAAGTGTAGTCAAGACTGGAGGAACCAAGGGCTTGTTCTGAGCTTCGTCATGTGGAGAGCTCCATCCGCCTTCAGACCATCTCCTCAAGTCAATGCCGAAGAGTACGTCTGAATCGTCGTGCGCTACGGCTTCATATACCTGCGGTTGCGGACGGAATGGCCCAGTTCGGTAACGCTCGATCAGCGCAGAAAGGTCAGAGTCCGGCAAATATGCGGCAATGTGAGACGCAGAACGCTCAAGGGGTACCTCGAGAGCGCGGGGGAGGTTGGAGAGCGTTCCTTGGAATTCCAGCAGTACAGTTTTAACAGCACGCAGACGCTCGATCTCCCAACGTTGAAGTACCCTCAACGTATCTTCGATACGTTCTTCGAGGCCAAGGCGCTGCCTGTCAAGTTTACGCACCGCAATACGATACTCGCGGTCTGCTGCGTCAGCTTCAACTCGCGCACGCATGTGAAGTGGTTCGGCACTTGGGTTTGCAGCGAGCGCCTTTGAGACAACATTGAGGATCCCGTTGGAACGTTTCATAAGGTTCGTGGGGGAAGCTGGAGGTTCGTCTTTGCTGGGCAGTTTGCCAAGCTCGAACGCCTTTGGCCGGAATTGGTAAAAGGCATCATCTACGGGCTCAAAAGCATTTCCGAGGTCCCCAATGCGTCGAAGGAGGCCTTCACGCTCGGTAAGTTCCTCTGCGGCTTGCTCGGCACGATCTAGATCCCCTCCGAAGCCTTGAACGTTCTTATTGAGCCAGTGGACGAACTCCTCGCCTGTAAAACAATTATTATATTCTCCAATGATGGGGACACGTATGGATCGTAGATTCAGTTCGGAGGATGCACGTGACAGGAGCTCGGAGACGGCCGTGGGTGGAAGTGAGAGGCCAGCCAGGAGGATAGGCTCGGGGGGTCCAGGGAGCGACGGTGAGATCTTGATGGCTAGAGTCCCTGGGGAGCGCTGGGGCGACAACGAAGGGGGCGAGTCGGTGATGGTGCTATCAGGTAGCTCCGCGACTGCCTTCCCCTTCCCTTTATCGACCTTGGGACCCTCCTTCTCTTCACTGAAGAGAAGCTGCGCCGTCTCATCGCTGGGCGTATCATCAGCTAAATTAGCCGCCTTTCTTTGGATATCCTTGAATCTCTGAGCGATACGTTCTGAGATAGTTGCGGATCGGACCGGTTTGTCACGAGGGACGGGACGGGGCGAAGTGGTATATTTGTCACTCAGCTCGCTATTCGGTGCAAATTTGGCGCTGCAATTCAATGTGGATAGATACTAGCAATGAGAATACAAAGGGTATAGCACTTACCCCTCCTCTGCCTCGTCCGCCTTGCGAATCTTTGAAACATACGTGTTCTTGAGTTTAAGGACCTGCACCGGAGAAGTTCAAGAGGACGACCGAGTAGGTTAACAAGAGGCTTGCGTACCTCAGCTTGGGCTCGTTCGTAGTTCTTAACGTAGCCATCAACGATGGTAGATCTATTGGCCAGTAGCCTCTCCTACGGGAGGTTGTGAGTTGAAGGACAAGCAAACGTACGATAAACACCGTGACGCACGTGGTAACCTTTGGCCCATCCCTCGAAGGGGTCCGCAACGAGGTGTTGGAGCTCGCGTGCGATTGATTTGTGAACATCACCTTGTTGAGCGGTCTCGGCCTGTATCCCCCGAAAAGCCATGAGTAGCGTTGCGCCATCATCTGCGCTGAAGCCAGTGTCTGAGGCAAACGATTGAGGCAAAACTCGACATGATAAAGTTGGAGGGGTTCACCTGTGACTGTAGCGGTCACTGTGGTGGCGAGGGCGGCGCCAATGTTCTCTTCGGCCTGAGCCCGGGCCTATAGAAGAAGCTATAGATTGACATGCTACGGGTGTGATCGAGGTTCTAGTCCTCACCCTAATGAAAGCGACAATTTCAATGTTCTCTGAGGCACCCTGCAGCAAGTCGGTCAAATGAGTATTATAGCAACCACACGTGCGTGGGCACACGCACCTGCTCGAGTTTGTTATACAGAACTTCAAGACCATTTCTGTAGTCATGGGTCCAAAAAGAGTTGTTAAAAGAGAGTGGCAAGGACAAGACTGCCATGGTGAGTGATGGTGAGAGGCAAGAGGACTCAGAGGAATGAAAAGAAGCAGCGTGGTGACTGGTGAGGTGAGGTAGGATCAATTATGTAATACTATCTCCCTTCGTTAACCCACCGTGACCACCATGCCCGAGGTCACATTCGACAATCTCGTCGACGATGGAAACTACCTCGGTTCAGAACGTGCTCGCATCGAGAACAAAGTCATTCTCGATGAGCTCGAAAGGAAAAAGAAGGCCAGGGCTATGGCCGTCCCAACAGATGACAACCGCGTTAAGGCACGTTTAAGGGAGATTGGTGAACCTATCACCCTCTTTGGAGAGCGGGTACGTCGAATAAGCCCCCCTCACTTAACGGTATATAGATGCTACTACGATAGGCTGCAGACAGACGTGATCGTTTAATCTATGTTCTCTCCCAAATAAACGCTGCACGAGGAGAGGATATCATGGACGTAGACGCAAAGTCAGAGTCTAGTGAGAGCGAAGATGAGGTGTGTGCATGTTGCATACCGTGGTCTCAACAACTCTGTTGTAATAACTTCATACCTAGGCGGAGGAATTTTACTCCCCAGGTTCACTGGAACTCCTGGAAGCGCGCAGGCGCCTAGCAGAGTTCTCTCTCCCCAGGTTGGACTTCCCTGCTACTGCTTAGGCTGTTACCAAGGTGCTTACCACATTCTCTTCTTGTTCGACTTCCTTATAGAGCCCAAAAGCGCGTCGTCCAACAGAAATTAGATAGCAAACTTCCTCTAAGTAGGATCATTGACATTCGAAAACGTGTCTTTGCCGATGTGAAGGTACGTCAAGTCCTTTGCCTATCTTATCCCCATCCATATGATCGTCATGAAGACATTCTCGAACCTTGGTTCACAAATCGGAGATGAGCGTCCAGTCTCGCTTGTGCGATTCGCCCCGAATGGCGAAACCCTGGCCACAGGTAGCTGGTCTGGCTCCGTCAAATTGTGGAACGTCCCGGCCTGTACACCCATCCGTACTCTTAGAGGTAAGCTCGACCATCTTTTCTGGGATCATTTCTCATTCTACCTACTAGGACATAGTGATCGAGTTGGTGGTGTTGCGTGGCATCCGCAAGCGACTCTATCCCAGAGTGTAGATTCAGTCAACTTAGTTAGTGGAGCTGGAGATGCGTGTGTTAACGTGTGGTCACTCAACAGGTTTGTTCATCTTGAGATTTCTCGTTATTTTATTTGTTCACCATCTTCACGTAGTGAAACACCAATCGCTGTCATGAAAGGTCACCAAGATCGAATTTGCAGGGTAGCGTTCCACCCCTCTGGCAACTACGTTGCTAGTGCTAGCTTCGATACGACATGGCGACTTTGGGACGTCAATACATCCAAGGAAATATTGCTTCAGGAAGGTCACTCCCGAGAAGTATACGCTGTTGAATTCCAAGATGACGGTGCTCTCGCTGCGTCTGCGTACGTCATCTTTTACTCTTCACAAACTCGCATTTAGTTTCGTTAATAGTGGTCTTGATGCCATTGGTCGTGTATGGGACTTGCGAACGGGGCGAACAGCGATGGTTCTTGACGGTCACGTCGAAGGCATACTAACCATGGCGTTCTCTCCTAATGGGTGCGCAACACCCGCTGCTGTCCTGTCTCCGTGCCTCGTATTAACGTTCTATAGGTACCAAATCGCAACTGGCGCGTCAGATGACACTATTCGGATATGGGACATGCGCTCACTGAAAGCGCTCTATACTATCCCTGCCCACCTCAGCAACGTGTCAGACGTGCGATTCTTCCGTTCCGACGGATCCATCCCCGCCCACATCGTACAGCTCCAAGCCAGCAGTCCCACCTACGTAAATGGCATCGTAGAAGAGTCAAATGATGACGAGAGCAAGGATGATTCGGCACCACCTCCGCCAATGACGGTGGAGCAAAAGCAGGAGGCACTCGCACAGGAATGGCGTTATCGCCCGGGATTGTATTTTGCCAGTGCAGGTTATGATGGCTTTGTCAAGCTATGGAGTGCGGATGATTGGCAACTGCTGACGACTTTGCAAACCGATGGAAGCAAGGTCATGTCCGTTGATCTGTCCATGGACTCGAAGCTACTGGTATCGGGCACGTACAATAGGAACTTCCAGCTGTTTGCGTGTGAGAGCGGAATATAATTCACTCTGATGACGTGTGTGATGTCGCGACGTGATAGTAGATAGCATGTTAAGAATTTAAAAACATGAGGACGACAGATGCACCGAGCTATGAAATACAGGTTCCTTGACAGCGAATATTATCCGTGTTTTATTCCGCGACAAAGGCGCTACCAAACTAAATGACACCGTCCCGAACCTGCAGATTGCACAGCGTCAATCAGGAGAATTAGTCTCTGCGAGGAACGGGGGTTGACTTTGACTTTACCTTTTGCATGAAACCGGATACTCGCCCAATATCAACAACTTGCGTTTCACTCTCTACAGCAATGACTAAATCGTCGAGCATCTGAACCAAGAAGTCAGCCAAGCACAACAAATAACGTTTGGGAGAGCTAGGAACCTCTTCGACTTTGTCTATGGGTACGCCCGTGCACAGGGCGACGATTTTCTTGCACTGGAACTCACGCTCCGCGCTTGCGCCGCGTAGACTCTCTAGTCTCTGGCGTACGAGATCCTCCATGCGTACGTGCCACATCTTCATCCGTCTCAACCGAATCAAGCTGGTCACCGAGTCACCCGTAGGCAACATCGGCTCCGCGTCAAAGTTGAACGACACGTCCACGAGTCCGCCCAGACCGGCCATGGTCGAGTTCTGTCCACGCCGGCGGAACGCAGAGCCCGCTTTTTCTAGAGCATCGCTCCCGCCGAGCTCCGTGCGTCCCGTCCAGTCGAACTTTTCCTCGTCCATGAGCGCGTGCTCGACGTTGCGGATGCGCTGAGTCACCTGGTCAAGCTCGCTGCAGCGCGCCTGCCAAACCTGAATTTGTTTGCGCTGCTCAGAGAGCTCGCGCGTGGCGGCACGCAGGTGTGCTTGTGTGACGTCCAAGTTGTCCTGCTTTGTTTTGATTTCTGAGGCGAAGTCAGCGCTGAGGTTTTGGACCATAGTGGTCATGTCTATATGGTCACAGTATGTGAATTCGTAGGATGGCACTTTGGGAGAAGGTTGTCACCTGCTATTACATCTTGACTTTTTTGCACTGGTGCTGAGGGGCCGGACCGCAGGGACGCGATGAGATCCTCGACACGAGGGCCACCGCCGAGCTCCTGCTCATGAGCAACATATTAGTTTAGTTGGGCTCTGACATTAGCTACTCCCAGCCTACTTCATTCTCAACACCAAAGTCGCCTGGGCGTAGCCCGAGTTTATTAGGGAGTATCCGGTTGGCTCCGACATCCAGGAAGGATCTTACGAGACCACGGTTGCCTACCCGGGCTGCAATATTCAGGGCAGTATCCCCGTGTTCGTCTTGTAAATCCACTACTGGGCGGAAGTCACCGTCCTGATGTTGTGCGATCCAAAGAAAAATCTGGTCTAGGTAATAAGACGCGATTATGGCGCGATTGCGCACACCCGCGAGCGCAACGACATGGTGCAATACGGACTTGCGCGCGGTGTCGAGTGTCCGAATGGATGGATGCAGTAAGGAAACTAACTCTCCAAACGATTGCTGGTCAAAGTTGTTTGATAGCAAGCAAGCACGAATCAGTGGAGTCTCGCCATTGTAATTCCCCCGGTGGACAACAGCGCCATTTGCGATTAGTGCTTCTACAACCTTGAGTCGGCCTAACGATGCAGCTATGTGTAATGCAGTATGGCCGAGCTCATCAAGAACACAATCAACATAAAGACCTGGGACACAGTTTTCAGGTGGAATGTCCCGGATGAGTTCTAGGACTACGTTTGGGTCGCCACGTTGAAGAATAGCGGTGATGATAGCAGCGCGTCGATGGTCTTTCAGTGGCGCAGTAAGATCCATATTCCGAGGTATATCAGGCTTCAATGCGAAGCGTGTCTTAGGTTCTTCCGAGTCGGTAGTTCCGTTTGCGTACGCGCCATTCAAGGCAGTAGCCAGCCCGTCGTCAGAGTGAATGGCCCCATTGATAGGTTGGGGAGTAGCGGTCTCGCCACGAGATCCGAGGTGGGAGGGCTCCGGATGGGATATCGCTGGTTGGGAATGTGTATGATTGGAGATCAGCTGCGCTTCTCCAGCAAGAAGTGGTTCGGTACGAGCACGTTTCAAAGGGGACGGGTTGTCGTCCGCATTTGATTGTGGGGCTGCCGCAGCAGAGGATGGTCTAGCGAGATCTGCTGCAACAATATCAGGCGAGGAGACGACAGATCATATCAATTGGTATACTGAACCTTGCGCAGTTATAAGAGAATGGATTGTATCAGGAATCCCGGTAGAACCCGCCTCCATCTCGGATCTCGTCCGTTTAAGCGGCTGTATCGGGGGAGGTGTAGGGGACACGCCTGGAGCGACGGGGGTTGGAGAGCCAGGATAAACGACTCCCGGTGGTGGAGGGTAGATAAGCCCCTGGTGCTGGGATGTTGAGGGAGTGAAAAGACCTTGTGCACGCCCCTGGTTCAAGAGACGGAGTGCAGATCCTGGCATAATTGGTGCAGATGGAAGAGAAGAGGGCAAGTAATTCCCCGTTGCACCTACAGCAAATATAAGACGCAAGTCGGCGGAAAGATGAAAGGATAACTTACCACTACCTGCCTGAATTGCAGTTGGGAGAGCATTGAGTGAGCTTGAGTTTGGGATAAAATCAAATAGTGGGGAGAGGTGATTAGCGACGCCGTATTGGAGAGCGATATCCCGTCCTCTGTCGAGTGGTATCCTTTACGTAGGTAAAGCCCACGTTAGGTGCGCGACTGCGCAAGCAATATTTACACTGAAAGTTCGACGGACCATGTTCCTTGGTACTTTCCGTAACCGCCCTGCACAATTTCGTGCTTACCGGGGAGGATCTCCTTCTCGAGGATCTTAGTCCTCCTACCCTTGTCCACGCCAGCCACTTTCAAAATCTGAGTGGCATTGACGTAGGAGTCGGCGCGACGGCGCATAACCGCGATACCTCGCACCATGCACTCGTACACCTACGAACGCGTGATACTACGTGACAAGAAAGGAGACATGGGCGCGCACCTGGACTGAGGAGTACACGGCATTGTAGATCTTGACTGGTTGAGGTTGCTGCACGACTGGTTGTGCCTGCATCTGCCAGAGAGAGGGTAAGTGAGCGAGGCTGTGATATCGTGTCAGCGAACGCGACTCGGAAACGCGTGATTTATTTGCGGAGTTTTAAGCGCGCCAGACCCGTCCGTAACCGTAGCCGCCCGCCCGTTTCCGTCTCCGCCAAAGCACCATGGCCGTTCGCTTGCTCCAAACCACCATGCACGAAGCATCGCAACACTCGCAACCACTCTTGTTGAGTGAGGACATCGAGTCCACACCCGTATATCCCATTATTCATATGATAAGGACGGTACGTCTGTCACACTCCTCGCAACATTAGCCCTATTGACGCACAATGAACGGCAAGGACGTCATTGTGAGACCACACCTCTTTCATGCCTTTCTTGACTGGTAATCCCTATCTAGCATTATATAGGTGCGTGGTGGTGCCACTGGAATGTGGACCTAATTAAGAACCGAGTACTGCATTAGATACCCCCTTAACTTACGAAGCCGTTGGTCTTCCTCTCCGTATCCACAATGTCCTGCACACCTAACGTTGGCTTTAGCTAACGGGACCTGACCTAACCTACACGCTGGTTCGCCCTTTGGCTGAGAAATATCACAATATTCAGGACAACGGCAACAAGTCTATTGTGTTTTGCCTTCTTTTGAACCGCGTACACTTTATCCGTGATGACAACCTCACGACATCTGCTCTTTCCTGCTCCAGGGCACATCTCTGCGAGATCTTAGCCATAAAGTGTCTACGCGAGTACGGTGATAACCTCCTTGACTTGGCTGCGGTAGCGGTTACTAGCTGGCCCGTTTATACCGGCGCCGATCCAGTCGTACTAAATCTTGCTCGGGAGGAGAATGAAGACCTGGACGATCGAATTGGCAACGCCATTGAAATGGCAATCATTAGTAAGGCCAAGCGATTTATAAAGAGCTCACCGTGTCAAAAGGTCATCAATGCAATCTGGAGGTAAAACTTTGTTCTCTACTGACCCAAGCTCTCGATAAACATGAACATTCTTCTTTCCCCAGTGGAAAATGTGTCTATCAAGCTGATAGTAGCCACTCGATCCTTTCCGATGTATGTGGTCCATCATCACAACTGCTCTCGTATTCGTACCTCTCCGCTTTCTCCATAGACGTATAAACGAACGCCAATCCACTTTTATAATCCGCATTCTGCACCACTGCTTGATCATTATCGGTTTGTCTTTGTGTCCCCAAGTGTGGACTTGGAGCCGCTGACAGTGACGATAGTCTCAAAGTACCTGCAATCCGCTCCGTTCTCGAGTATCTCAAGTATGTACTTCGCCCGTTTGCTTCTCTATTAGTTTATAACGTCGGGACCTGTAGCTTTTTAATTCTATTTCTACTCTTTGTCGTTGCTGTTGAATTGAACGAGATGGATCGCATAAATGCATGGGAGATTGCGTTTATGGTGTACTCTCTTGGGTTCTCTCTGGAGAAGGTAGCTGCTATGCAGGAACACGGAATCAGAGGTGATGTTTTCCGGGGACTAGCTGCGCATCATCTAATAGAAGTGTCATCAGTCTTCTTCACAGGTACCTGGGTGCGTGTATATTTAAACACTGTCGGGAAACTTCTGACGACCGCCTAGAACGGGTTTGACTTGGCATTCGGTATGTCTTTTGTCACTAGCGTAAGGTTGAGGCGTCACTCTGACGTCCTACCCTAAAGTACCCATATTTTGCACATACGGACTTCTCCGTATCTATGGGGTAAACCATCCAGGTTCGCATAGTTTGTTATTAAATCACCACATGGCATAGGGATTACCATTTTGGTTAGACGGTGCTTGGGCTAAAGCTGTTGGGGTTGACAGCCTTGCGCTCATCGCGTGCCTACTCTTTCCTCGGTAAGTCTCGTGCTGATGTGGGTTTTCAGAATCCTGATGAACAAATGGACTGTCTTTCAGATTGGCCTTTGTGACACTGAAAAACAATTTAATGGTGTTATCGTTGCGGGCCATGATATCACAATTCGTATTTTTAATGCTAATCGCCGCTTTCTGCTTTGCCGGCTTTTTGTACGCACTCTGGACGTAAGCTTATGCCTTTCTTCCACGCGCCGCTGTCTCAACCTGATCACGTTCCAGATTAAGTAAAGCGAAAACTGGGTGCGATACTGTCTTTACTACATACTTCGACTACCTCCCCACTGAGGTGCGATTTTTGACAGGTATTCCGTGAGGTAATCTCGGCCGTCTTGGGAAAGTTCCAGTTCATCTCTATTCACCTCCTGTCTTAGTCAGATCTCGTGGTGGATGATCGACATATGGTTCGGCCTTGATGCGGCAGGTTTCGAGAAAGCCCGTGAGTATTGGCAGCCGACACTTGTCCTCTATCTTATTCTCTTGTAGGCGATTTTGACAAGTATTTTGGACCCGTTTTGATGGTGACGTACGCCTGCTTGAGCAATACGTTACTTCTCACAGGTATGATATGAGATAGAACTTTCTGGTCTCACGCGCTGATTATCATGATAGTCTTAGTCTCGGTGCGTCTACCTTAAGACTTCAGGTTTCAGGAGTTGAACCTGATGACATCATGGCAGATCCTTTCCCACACATTCTCCACGATATCTGAGGACGCAGCCGCTGAGGTTGAGCTTCCGTGCTTTATAATGCGTCGATGTACCAAATTAGTTTGCAGGCTATGTTTAGACGCGCGGTTTCAACAATTGAAGGGTCCGTTTGGCGAATATTCTACTATTCGACTTGAAAACTCAATATTTGATAGTGTCAAGGCAGACTCTCTGTTCTCTTATCAGCCTCCTGTCAACCTCTTCGCTCTCTGTATCCTCCTTCCTGCGAGTTACGTATTAACCCCGCGGTGGTTCCATAAGGTCTGGTCTTCCATTTATAGTATGTGAGATGAAAGTGTAATGAACGAGCATATGACAGGTCAACGTGTTCATGATCAGGTTCTTGTCCTCGCCAAGTACAGGAGAGGGTTGTAGACTAATAAGGCACCACAGATTAACGAACTTCCCAATGTTACTCACGATCGCATTGTACGAGCGCCAAGCCAAGAAGATAGGGACGGTGGGCGTCGGAGAGACGCTCATGGCAACGACGGAACAACTTTTGGAAGCCCTGCCGAGAAACATTAAGCGATGGAGTATATCGTTTGTCCGTCCATCGTGTAGAGTGTGCTGACCAGGATACGTCACAGCTCTCCTGGAAAACTTCATTCAAGGGGGAGTATCGGACATTGATGCAGTGCGTGCAGTTCCTTTTTGAGCAGAACCACAAATGGAAGGTTTCGACCCCCAGATTTTCGAACTTGAGGAGCAACTCGACAGCGCATTGGATATAGACCAGAGTGCACCTTCTCTTCTGTTAGGGCCGTCGCGAAGCCATGCGGTCGGGCGCCCTCGAGAATCTGTCGGAAGTAACACACACTCGCGAGTGCCATCGCGAGCATCGAGAAAGCCAGATACATCGCCAGGCCCACAAGTGCGGCATCGGCTCGCAACATCGCTGACTCGGCCATTGGATGCTCCGGCTCAGCCTAGCCCACTAGCGCAGCTATACCAACCAGTCATTGTGGACGAGGTGATACCAGAGGATTCGCATCTGTACCCCGGGACGCGGGACGCAGTAAGCTATGGTCCAGTGAGCCGGCGGCGGCTATCATCCGCGACAACTCTACAAAGGATGATCCCGCCAAGCCGAGAGGATGATATGATAGTGCAGAGTCCGGATCAAAGGTCGGACTTGTTAGGTGAGCCGGAAACGGCGGAAGAGACGGAAGAGAGGGAGGCGACGTTGGGAAGCCTGGAGTGGGAAAAACGGTTGGAATCGATTGATAGGAGACAGAAGCGGATCGAGGATCTTCTGACTGAGGTTGTGAGTGGGATGCGCAGGGGGACGTGACTATGTGACTATGTGACTGTAACGGAGTAGTCGGTTAATTTTTGGGGCCTGCCAAGCTTAGCGGAGAGTGAAGGTCCGAGATACCGCGTCGCCTCGAGAGGGGACCATCACTTGTCCTCTCCATTCGCTCTGGCACCCTCACTCTCTGGTCATGGACTATTCCCAAGACCATCCCGCTACCCCCTCCTCCCCAGACCACCGTACCCCCAACGGCCTATCCATCCCCTTCTCTCCCAACTCTCACGGCTCCCCTCTCCAATCCCCTCGCCGCTCTCCTGCTGGAGATGAACCCTCCTCTCTCCCTTCTTCCTCCATCCTCAGTGGCCCAGACCGGCCTTTTCTACCAACACGCGCTTCCACCCTTGGATCAACGAGCGAACTGGACCATAACTCTTATGCCGCTTCCTCCCTGCCAAAGCACTCTCTCAGCGAAGACCTACATCACTCCGCCCCGTCCACGACCTTGCTTTCGGCTAGTCGTCCGAACACCCCGGGCAGCAGTTCCCATGACCGCTATCATCCTTCCTCCACATCCGAGCACTTGAGTACGTCTTACAGGCGACAGAGTACAGCCTCGGGTTCCTCCCATTCGACCTCTTCGAGTCCGGTAGAAACCCGTCCACCTCCATCTGTTACCTCCACTAGTAGTGCTACCCTGGTCTCGTGAGTTTTTTTTCCCCTCATGTCTACTGACTTTTTCCCTTCCTCCACCTCTGTGCTCTTCGCAGTTCTGTCTAACAGGCGACCATCATTTTCATAGGACATGTTCTGCCTGCGCACTCCCCATGCACGGTGCGTTCGTCCGGGCCCTCGGTACAGTCTATCACCTCCAGTGCTTCAGATGTATCGTAAGTACCCTCGTTCCTGGGTTGAGTTCCTGCATTAACTTTAATAGGATTGCGGGGAAGTCGTCGCTTCCAAATTCTTCCCCATCGATGGTTCTGATGGCAAGCAACAACCTCTGTGCGAAAGGGATTACTTCCGGCGACTCAATCTTATTTGTGCAAAGTGTGGCATGGCATTAAGAGGGAGTTACATTACGGCGTGTAGTGCGTTGCATGCACCCATGATCATGTCCTCGGTTTACCTCATGCCTCTGCAGACAGAAAGTTCCATGTCGAGCATTTCACGTGCTCCATATGTCCGACGCTTTTCGGCCCGCAGGACTCATATTATGAGCACGACAATGACGTGTACTGCCATTATCATTATTCCACGCGCTTTGCGACAAAATGTGCGGGCTGCAATACTGCCATTCTGAAGCAATTCGTGGAGATCAATAGGAACATGCGCGACGAATGCTGGCACCCGGAATGCTACATGATCAACAAGGTTCGTGGCAACCGGAGCTGAAGTGCACAATTTTGTCGCTAATGATCAGTTTTTTTCCATCGGAAGTTCTGGAACGTCAAGGTTGTTTCCCGCCGACCGACGAGTCTAATTGAGGTACCACCTGACTCAAGCGAATCTGCCCACGCGGAGGAAGAGCGGAGGGAGACACATGCGTCCTTGAAGGAAAAGCAAATACGGATGGAACAGCAGGTCTATCGTATTTGGACGTAAGCGGAAATTCAAAGTCATTTTTGAGAAAACTGAACACCGGTGCCAGGGTGCTCTCTGCATTTGAGGAATCGAGTGCAGCATGCATATCGGACATGCTACGATGCGTGAGCAGCGGCCAGTACTTGGAAGCCATCCGAATGGCCGAGAAGTTCATCCTTCACGTGGAGGTCCTTTTTGCGACCATCGATGACCTCGAATGGCACTTTGGTCGTCTGAGCATCAAAGGTACGTTGCCCCCGCCCCCATGACTACCACGTTCCCACGATCGCCCCAAGGCATGTCACATGTCCGAGAAGCCCGTATGCTCTGCCGCAAGACAGTTGATTTGTTCACTCTCCTTTCACACACTCAGGAGACCGGCACACGTCGAATGGGCATGACACAAGAACTTCTTGCTTTAGTCACCGGACTCGCACACTACCTTAAAATCCTCATCCGCATAGCACTCACCGGCGCCCTCAAGCTTGAGCGTGAGCACGGCGCACGAGAAGCGATGCAGTCCTTCCTCGACAAGCTGCATTTACTGGCCGTCCAAGGCGGAAATCCATCAGCGCGCCGAATGATAAAAGGGGCCAAGGGTGAGGTCATACCCTCCCAGCGCTCCGGGTCAGGCAATGTAGGCACCAATGGGGTGGCGTACGGCTTCCGTAGTCTCGCCCCCGAAAACGCTGGGGAATCCCCCTTCCTAGGCGCTTCGCGTGACCCTGGGCTCAGTAGTGTACTAGTCGTGAACCCTCCGAGCGACTTGTGCGCCAAGTGCAACCTCACGGTCGAGGAGGACTGCGTTCGGCTTGGCACATACCAACGTTGGCATTCACATTGTGTACAGTGTAAGTCATGTGGGAAAGATGCCGCTCCACCAGTGCCCGCGGCTGCGGAGGACAAGACAAAGGAGAAAGAGAAAGCTGAAGATGGAAGCTCGGCGCCCAGGATCACAACGGCCCGCCGGCCTCCAGCTAATGCAGATTTCTTCGCTTACGAGCTAGACAGCATTGTCGACACGCAGTCTTTTGGACCTGTACCGACAGTTATCTATTGTACGGACCACGCCCATCAAGGCTGTCGTGCTGGGTTCCAGGCAGTGTCGCGCCTCGAGCAGTATGCATTTTTGCTGAACGTTGCCCTCCGGAGGCTGTACCTTCTCCTAAAGAAACGGAAGGTCATTCCGCTGACGCCTAGTATGTGTTTCTTTCTCTCCACCAGCATGGCGCGTGACATTGACTCCCCCTATCCTGCATACGTAGCTGCTGCCTCCCCATCCCCCGCCGAGGAACATGATCCGTATCGTAATTCTCAAGACATTATGCGTATGAAGAGTGTCCACCTCGATAGGAAGCTCTCTGCAACGGCACACATAGCGAAGCGATCGACAATAATTGAGAGCCCCAGCGGCAAGGTGGCACATCCGACTGATGTGTTTACGTCACCAGGACAGGGCAGCGGGCGCGCGCAATCACAGACGACACAGCAGGTTGATCCCAGCCTCGCATCTCAAGCGCAGCGTCCTGTCATCCAGCAGAGCGTGCCAGCTGCCAGCGCTGGCCCTGTGCGTCCTCCGAGGCCACCCCAAGGACTGTGGCAACAGCAACAGTCTCCACCATCGCAGCAGCAAGCTCCACAGGCACGGCCCCCACGGCCGACCCTAAACCCACCTGCCCTCACGCCATCCCCTGCCGAATCACGGCCCGACTACTTCCGCAAGAACACAGAAGTCAAGATTGTCGACGAGCCAGCACCTTCCACGCCTACTGCTGCACCGTCCGAAGGTGATCCACTGGGTAGTGTACCGACGTTGGAGGGTCTCACACTCGCGGACATACCGCAACTCGCTGAGGCTGCACAAGCAATGGAACAGCGTCGGTCGCTGCCCCGTCAGAACATGGCACCCTACATCGCAGAATTGACACCGCTGGAGCTCGCCCTCGTGCGACACGCGGCCGTAGTGGTATTGTATCGCTCCCCTCTGCGCGATCAGGTGGATTTAGACGAGATATTGGAGATGGTTGAAGTAAAAAAGCAGGGCTTCTGGGGTAAGCTGTTCAAAGGAAATGATAAGAAAAACATCAAGAAGAAAGGTGCGTTACTCTGTCCCTCAGTGGGATTTACTGGGCTGATGGTGGGTCGAATGGCCGAAGGCCTCTTTGGGGTACCGTTGGAGCTGCTTGTCGAGCGCGAGGGTGCAGACTCGTTACATGGCGCAACAAGGGCCACACTCAGAGTGCCGAGCTTTATTGATGATGTGATTTCAGCAATGCGACAAATGGGTGCGTGCTTGATGTTGCGAATATACTGATTCGCCCTGCTAACGGACATCCGTTGCGTCGTAGATATGTCGGTTGAAGGGATATTTAGGAAGACAGGAAACATCCGGCGGCGGAAAGAACTCATCGTCGCCCTCGACCGCGACTCGTCTTCTGTGGACTGGAGTACCGAACACCCAGTGCAGGTTGCCGCTTTACTGAAGCAATTCTTCCGTGATCTTCCTGATCCTCTCATGACATTCAAGTTACACCGCCTTTTTGTTGCATCAGCCGGTACGTTTTAAGAAAGCTTTCGCCGGATTATCTGTCAATGACCTGTGGTCAAACGTAGGTGTGCAAAATGATGATGACCGCAAGCGGTTGCTCCATATGCTGACGCTCATAATGCCCAAGAGTCACCGAGACACGCTGGAGGTCCTTCTCGTTTTCCTGAAATGGGTTGCATCGTTTGCGCACAGTCTGGACGATACCGGAAGCAAGATGGACCTTTCGAACCTCGCGACCGTCATAGGCCCAAGTATACTGTTCTCGCCCGGCCGGGACCCTGCGTTCGAATCGAGTTTTGGCGTCATCAGGGTGGTGACGGAGCTATTGGAGAATCAGGACGAAATCTTCGTCATTCCTGAGGACTTCCTCCCGCTCGTGCATGATCAGGAACATTTTGCCCACAGCGTGGACCTTCCCGGTAAGGATCTGATGAAGAAATGTGAGGCGTACATGCGTCAAAAGTCTAGTGGCCGCTCCACTGGGCCCCTGATGTCCCCTGTCTCCACCTCCTCACCCTTCAACTCTAATAATGCCAACCTGGCACACCTGAACAGGTCAGGAGATCTGCTGGACTCACGGTGTGTTGCTATTGCCTCGTTTGAACATCACTAGATCACTCATCAACAACCCATCATTACAGAAATGGACCGTCATCAGGACGAAGCGATAGGCCCCACCTGGGCTCGTTACCCCCCGCCCAGTCTGAAATGAACATTCGGAACGGGTTCCAATCGCGACAACAATCTCCACAACCTAACCTACCCCACCCACCTGCCTCCTTCCCTCCTTCAGGAACAGCTTCGACCTCATTCTCCCAAGGAGGCATGATGATCCAAACACCACAACCGAGACCACCTCCGCCGCCGCCCTCAGTCCCAAACAGCAGCGACCACCACCAAGCCCAACTCGACCGCGACGCAGCAGCAGAATGGACGGCAAGTTCACAACGTGCACCACAGCTCCCGCCACTCCCACCGTCATCCCGGCCAACATCAGCGAGCTTTGTCAGAGCAGCTGGCGGGGATCTAACGCCGTCGTCGACCCCTAATTACACCCCACCGCCAAATGGGCATGGGCCAGTGACGCCGGTACAGCTACGACAGCGCAGCTGAGTTGAGCTATTGTAAGCTGTCGTGGGCTTATTAGGACGAGCCATCGCCAACTTAGTGTGTACTGTGCAAACGGCATGCATACGTTCAAGGTTGGCTCGGTTAGCTTGCTTCTCTCTGCTGTGCCGCGTGCGGAGAAGAGGGAGAGACTACTATCTCCCTGGGTCTGGTCATCGCCACGTCACATTGCGTCTATCTTTTTTTTTTCTGTCACCATATCTGTAAACCACGTCTTCCCTTCTTGTCCTAACATCTGGCCGCCACCCACCACTCCTTGTTTACCGCACACTTACGAAGATGGACCAAAGAACTTTCCTCCCCCCCTTTTTTTTACCAGTCTTTCTCTTATTTTCTTTTCCTTTTTTTCCCGGCAATTATTATGATACCCTCGCCATCCCTGATGTATCTCATTCACCCTTTTCGGCTCCCGTGTAGCCGGATGAAATAACAAAGTGGTTCCCGTGGCGCGTGGTGTGCGACCGCCGCGATAACGTGTGAACCGTAGTCTCAGTTAGCTTTTACCCATTTGATGGTGTCCGTGCTGTTGATTTATTTTAAAAGTGTTCTGCACATGATTGTTGGAAACCAGTCATGTGCTCCGAGTTTGGACAAGGAGGTGAGACACCGCGGTTACGCGCCGTTAGTGCGGGTTCGCTTCGATATGGATTTCTCAACCAATCTAGACACGCGGGGGTAGTTGCAGTAAAGGCAGGGACCGCCGATATCATGTGAGACGAAAAGCGTTGCTCGAGGATACATGTTGCGGCAGACTGCGCGCCAATCTCACGGCCAGCAAACGACATGAGAACTACGCATGAAGCATAATTTTTTGGTGCAGTAGACGTGATAGTATAAGGAAAATACAAGTGTGTGCAATTACTTGAGGGGGATGCTGAAAAAATGTGAGCGCCCGGAGCTGAAACGGACATGATGGAACGTACAAGCGAGATGCTGTGCGGGAACAAAAGTAACAGAAATTGATGAATAGCACAAGTCATGAATTCGAGAAACAACTTACAGTGTGTCGCACCAATCTGTTTCAGTATGGTCAGCTGAAAGAATGCAATGAAAAAAGATGTACGAACACCAGGGCGACCGTGCTTGACAGGCTTGTACGAAACAGAGAACTCCCCAAGGTAATGACCGACCATCTCTGGCTTAATTTCGACAGAGTTAAAGACCTAGAGAGGGTGATAACTCAGCATCGACGTCTCACTCTCAAACCCACCAATGAACACACCTTGCCATTGTAGATGCCCACTACAGAACCAATCATCTCGGGAACGATAATCATGTCACGCAGATGGGTCTTGACCACGGCGGGCTTCTCGTTAGGGGGTGCCTCTTTCTTTGCCTTGCGTAGCTTTTTGATGAGACCCATGGGGCGGCGCTTTAGGCCACGTTGGAACCGACGGCGTGCGCGGGCATGGACCATCTTAAGCAGACGAAGAATTACATCCCTGCCGGGCGACCAACTACAAAACATGAGCGCATACCTTAACGAACTATAGAGGAGAGGCGATCAGGAAACAAGAACGACCAGGGTTGATTGTCAACACACCTCTTCATTGCTCAGATCGAGGAGCTTGTCAAGCTCGACTCCGCGATACGAGAATGTGCGGAACGTGCGCTTCTTCTTGAGTTCTGCAGCGACTTGCGGATCGGTGACAGTTGAATCGGCCTGAGTTCATACGTTATTAACGTAGTATGCTACAATGACAGTACGCACCATGATGATACGTTGGGGCTTGCTAGTGTCGACACTCACCGGATGACCGTCAGCCAAGTTGAGTTCAATCGGAGTCTTAATTAACACAGGTGGCGCGAAGCTTAAATTGATACTGTACAGTAGACGAGTCACTGTGAGTCTGTGTGCTGGCTATATCATTTCAACACGACGGATAGAATCCACAGGTCCTCCCATCGCGGATTAAACGTGAGCTTTCTAGAGTGTGCATATGGCTCCTCTCTGACCAGGCATGACTTGTCAGTGATTTGTGGCTACCCAACTCGATACGATTGACAGAACCGAAACTTCAAAAAAGTGTCTACTTGACTTCTAATGTATTCTCCTCTTAGGACTGACCGCCCAGATTAACAGATGCGCTACATTGCTGCATACCTCCTTTTGAAAATTGCCGGAAACGAGTCGCCAACAGCTGCTGAGATTACAAAGGTCATCCAATCTGTTGGTATTGAAGTCGACGAGGACCGACTCGACAATCTCCTTTCCGAGCTTAATGGGAAAGACATTAATACCGTGCGTTTCCTAACTCTCTACCCTCACGACAAGGTCAACGTACCACTTTGTAGCTCATCGCCGAGGGTACTAGCAAGCTAGCCTCTGTACGTGCTTTCGGGTAGTCATGGACTCATTTAGCTGACGTGGTCTATCGTGGGTTCAGGTGCCGTCTGGTGGTGCGGCTGTCGCTGCTGCACCTGCTGCCGGTGGAGGTGCTCCTGCAGCTGCCGAGGCTAAGGAGGAAAAGAAGGAGGAAGAGAAGGTCTGCGTTTTCATGTTTTCTACCTTGCCACACGGTCTGACCCTCACTTCCCACCCGTAAAGGAAGAGTCCGATGAGGACATGGGCTTTGGTTTGTTTGATTAGAATAAAGCTTTATCGTTGTAATGTCTTCATCTCCCCGCCTCATGTTCCACGATATGTGTCGGTCAGCGTTTGCGTGATTGGCATGAAGAATAGCTTTCACAAGTTGCTCGCACTGAGAATCCTCTACGGCATTTGGGGCTGTCATTCCAAAGTTTGTCCGTGAGTGGCACGTTGTATCGGGGACAGCGCACCGGTTCGTAGTTGACTTATCTGATTGGCATCACGGTCGTCGACGTGGGTCTGTGTGAGTTACCACGCGTATGATGACGTGTTTCTACGACCCTACAACACCAGTACAGAGGATCGGACTTGGAACCGGCCAATTGACTTGTGTGCTGCGGATGTGCCTCACTCAGAGAGCACGTGACTATGCCTTGTTGGGACCTGCTGCTGAACCGAGCTGGCTTTATTTTCTGGTTGTATCGCGGAGAATGGCCAAGCGGTTGTTGACAACGCAATGTAGTGCAAGCGAAAGTGACTTGCGATACGACCAATGACTGTCGATCTTCACTTAGCTGTGCTACAGGGGATCGGCTGGAAACATAATTTCCGACGAAATCAAAAATTAAGTCACCGGGAGCGCGCACGGAAGAAAACGAAAACGAGTTCGGAGTTTGGTTCACTGTGTGCTACGTGCTTGGGGGTGGGGTCGCGCCCATCGGTGCGTGTGTGTGGAGGGGAATTGCATCACATTTCTTGAAACAGTCGTTAGTTTGCAGTGCGAGTGTGTCACGTTCTGTTCGATCAGTCACATCTGCAGCTGATGGTGTGATCGAACTAGGGATCAAACTCTCAAGGGATTGGTTGTGGTGACCGGCGGCTGATAACAAGCCGCGGAGGTGATCATCACAGGAGCCGGCGGTAGTTATCTGGGGATGGGGAAAAGAAGCGGTATTGAAGTATTGATGCATTTTCGAGGGATATGGCCACTCTTCGTTTGTTTTCCTCTTACTGAGACCGATGGTTGGTTGGTTGGCCGGTTGGATGGGTGGCCGCGGGATGGGGAAATGCTTCCGAAACTCGCAAAGCCGGCGGCGAAACGGAGAAGGTGCCGGATAAGGGATAGATCAAGTTTACCTGATGGCGCGTCACCCTTTCTTGTCGGCGTCGGCGGCGGAAGGAGAAGTGAAATGTGAGCATATTTAATTAGGACTTGTAAGTGGGCATGATAAGTAGGTAGAGGGGACGATTAGATCTCGGGAAGACGATCTGTCGACCGGTGCGGTGGTGACGCTGACATGGTCGGATGAGTCCCATGCGCCCGCACTTATAGTCCCTGTCCGTAACAACCGAGCGTTGTCCCTTCCCCTTTTACCCCCCCTTCATGGTCCGCTTCCCTCAAGACGGTCAACCATCTATGCCCCCTCCTTCCCAGTCTTCCTTTAGGTCTTCAGACGAACCCGACCCCTTCAAGATATCTTTCCTCAAAGGTCCCAAGCGCAAGCGTCTCGCAAAGGTCCGTATCCGGCTATGACCATCGTTTGTTCTCATCCCTCATCGACATCTCGTGCACGTCCAACAGGCCTGTGATGCCTGCCATAAGAGCAAACGGAGGTGCGACGGCACAGGTCAGTTCCAATTTATCACATTGTTTGCTCCTGCATCCTCCTGTCCTGACTGTATATTTCCAGCCCCTTGCGGTAATTGGTAAGAGCCTCGCCTCTCACGTTCCCTCTTCTGGCCTCGATTTCTTTCTAATGGTCCGTTGCGTTCGCCAGTTACTTTGCCGCCAAGGATTGCACATATACAGACTCTTCCGGCCGCCCTGTCCCCGCACCCCTAGCGTCAAAATCATCTGACAAGCCCTCGCGGGCGCAGCCCGCTCACACCCGGCGCGGCCGTCTGCAAAAGGATTCTTACTTGGAATCATCACTCCCTGCTTCCACGAACGGACGGTCATCTACACGCGTAGAATCTTTGACGTCACCACAAACCCCTCCAGATGCCCGAGATGACCGCCCTGGCCCTTCGAAGCGACCACGAGTGGGATCTATATCCTCATTTCCAACTTCAAATTCTCAGACGCCTGGCCTTGCCACGTCGCGCCCTACGCCTGCACCCGCTCGTTTCGAGGTCCCTGTCATTCGTGAGCTTGTGAACCGTCCGTGTTTCGTCCCGTTTTTTATTCTTTCCTCTGGTTTACTTACCTCCTTGAACCTAGTATTCTTTGCGCATTGTCATCCTCACCGTCTCTTCATCCACCAACCCACCTTTATGGCCGACGTCAGCCTGGGACGCATTCCTTCTTATTTATTATATGCGTTATGCGCTCTTGCGGCTCCTTTCTCTAAGCACCCGGCAGTGCGGACAGATCACCATCGCTCAGCTGGCTCGGCATATGCAAAAACAGCCGAAGAACTCATGTTCGATTCACACGGTCGGCTGCGAGTGGACCGGAATCTCATGACCGTCCAGGCGCTTTGTTTGCTCGAATCTCATCAATCTCTTATATCGTGCCCTTGGCCTTCCCCTAGTACTCACCACCGTGAGTGCCTCAATTTCTTACGGTCTCGATCGTGATGACGTCGCCACTTACTCGTGTTGCCTCGTAGAACTTGCACTGATCATCTTGAAGGAGGACCTCCATGCCCAGGATGAATATCACGGCGGCAGTCTGGCTTCGGCTCCCACGACGAGTTTTGAGCTTGACGCAATCGGCCGCGAGTGCGCCCGGCGCGCGTTCTGGTACATCAGATTGATGCACCTCACTACTTTCACATACTTCCAAATACCCGCGCCCCCTATGCCCGTGGACTCGAACTTGCGTCTCCCTGTAGATGAAGCAAGTTTCGAATTTGGCGCGCACAACAGTCAATCGGGTTCGTTTAATCTCCACGCCTTTATTCTCCGTGGTTGAGATTAATATTTGGGCGCCTACCGGTAGAGTATTTGCACCTGCCCGCGCCACGTACGCAATATGTGTCTGAATATGGTCATCTTCTCCGTATCGCTTCGGTATATAGCCGCCTCGAAGGAGCCATATACGCCGCAGGTAGTATATTTTTTCCCATGTGTGTCCCGTTCTCATCCTTGTCTGTATTGTTACAGTTCGGCCCACCGCACATGATACAACAAATGTGGTCATAGAAGAAGCCGAACAGGAACTTTCGGTGCGCCTTCCCTATTGGAAACCGAATTGCAGCCAAAATTGATCACTTCGTTCATATTACTTTGTTTATCCCTGCCTCCTTGACGTGCTGGCAGGCGTGGGAGTCGTCTCTCGCCGATCATGTCTCCTTCAATGAAGAGAGTACGGCACACCACCTGGCGATGTTCGAGACAAGCTCGAATGCTGGCGCATGGTGCTATTTCATGATGCACACGCTGTATGCGTGTTGCGTCCTCACGCTGTCAGAGGTACGCCCGAGGCACGTTCCTTTCGTGTACGTCTCTGACTCACACGGCTTCGAAGACAAATGCAAATGCACGTGAATCGAGTGCTGTCGTGAACAGTTGCCGCGAGTGGGCTCGTGATCGCCTCATGCTGATCGGAACGAAACTTGGGAATAGGACAAAGAACAGCATCTTGCGTATGTACCCCTGATCTCAGATAGTATTGCAATGCTTACTTGAATCAGTAGTGGCGATCATCTTAGTGAGCTTGTCCGCAGGTTGTCTCAGATTTTGAATTGATGATTATGTTTAATCCAGGCGCTGAGTAGGTTTGGTATGAGCAAACATCCTCAGGTTCTAGCGTGGGCGAGGGAGTACAAAGAAGCCTGTGGAATGGATCCCCCTACAAAGTCCACAGGCGGGTCTCGGATGCCAGTGGCAGAGGCGTTGGCTTCTACGATGCGTCCAACCCTACCTCCCCTTCCTACAACAGCCGCTTCCACGGCAACCGTGGATCGTGCCGAAGACCGCAATGACTCATCAAGCACTGGTTCTTCTGGGGCATACTTCAGCTCACTAAGGAGTTCATACAACAAATATCGTCCCACCACTACTGAGCCAGTTGCCTCGGGATCGGGATCAGCACCGTCTCTCCCGTCGTTGAAATCATCTGGATTGCTTGAGTCGTGGGGGCCTCAGCCTCAACCCCCGTCACAGCTGCTCCCAGAACCTGGGATGTCAGAACGCCCAAGCGCGCCCACCCCTCCGTATTTGGCTCTACTAATGGCGAATGCCCCCAAAGAGCCAGTTGCAGCCCCCTCTGAGGCCACAGCGTCACCATCTGCGCCCTCCCGTGGTTCAAAATCGACGATGCCGGTGGGGCTGGATTGGCTTGCGAATGAGCAGTGAGGTTGTTGAATATACTTACATTCTCTCTGATTCTATTTCCTTTTTTTGTTTTATTCGCTGCTAACATCATGGGCGTGGGATCTTGGTTTGCATGTAGTGCTTTCTTGACGACCTGGTCGGAACTTGGTATGTTATATTTTAGTATAGTTTATTGGGTGCTATCTATCGTCTTTCGTTCTTTCGATGGGTGTCGCAGTTGTGCACACCTCTGATCTGTACACTATTACATTGCGTCTGCATTTATTCAGCTAGTCCGAGAAAATGATTATTACTACTTTCGTAAATTACGATGGAGCTCAGGTTGTACTAAGACGACACGATCGAGAAGCTTCCTGAGAACATCATCTTTATGTGTTCTATATGCGTCTGTGATCTGGCCCAACTTCTCCTCGGTCTCCTTATCGATGATGGACTGCGCGTCCTGTGTTGACCCAGCATGCTGGAAGGGTATGGTAAGTAACTGAGTGAGTGCGGAGGCGATTCGAACTGGACTTACGGAACTTTGGAAAGCAGAAAATTCCTGGTCCTTTGCCTTACGATATGCCTCAATTTCCTCATCAGCTTCCGTGCGTGCATCTTTCAACCGTTTCACGCGATCTGTGGGATGTGACATGCAAACCAAGAATAAATGTGTTTTGAGAAGTTAACGCACATTGGCGAGCTTCCTGCACGACCTTGGCCGCGTCTTTCTCGGCCTCTAGGAGGGTCTGAATACCTTGTGAATGCTGTGCAGCCTGTCCATGTGTCAGATAAAAAGTAAAGCAGAGCTGTGGAAGAGGGGACCATGATAGTGATGTCTTGATGCGTGGGGGTGGGGGTAAGATTCAAACTCCGGGCCGCTGGAAGTGCATGGGGCGTGCTCTATTCCTTGGGCTTAGCCTGTCGAGAGCTGCGGCCCAGTGAGCGTTAGAGCCAGTAGCACATCCTCCTTGCATTTTGGACCTAAAACCGCGGATTGCGACTCTATCGTACCTCTGAGGAAAAGACGACGACGTCTAAACCGATCGCCGCTCATTGTCTACGTACGCTCAGCCGTCCTTGAGCCTCTTCGTCCTCAGCAGGAGGAGGAGATCATCTCACAGTCAGAGCAGCAAACGCCATCGTCTCCACCACCACCACCACAGTAGCCACGGCGTCGATGGACCCACTGCAGGCACTCACAGCCGCGCTCAGCGTGCCCGCAGACTCGAAAGAGCAAGCGGACCTGCTCGCGGCCCTCCGCGAAACATTGGAAGCCCAGCCACACCCGATCCCGATCCTTTGCAATACGCTACTCAAGACCGCCGCCGGTTCCAACGATTCGTTGCTCAAACGCTGGGTACTGGAATTATTACATTTTGGGATCGCGCGCGCGCCGCTGTCCGTTGAGGCGCGTACAAACCGTACGTTTTGCTCCATTTTTTCTTTCTTTCTTTGGGGGGTTAGTTTGGTCGGTCGGTCGGTTTTATATGCTGATATTTTTGTTCAATTTCGTTAGTTGCGCTGCAGTCTTTGGATGTGCTGGCTGGACTATTGAATGATGGGAATGCTTGGACCGTCAAAGTCGCGGTGCAGGCCTTTGCGGGAACCTACCCGCTTCTCTTTCGTCGAATGTGCGTCATGTACACAAGGTTTAGGTTCCTCAAGAGCTGATGTTTTAATCCCCCTTTTCCATTCTTCCAAATTTTTTTGTTTAATTTTTGGATGCAGATGTACGAATAAGAATGAACGGGCACAGTGGGACACGCTCATGCGTGCGAAGAATCGCATCATCGAGTTCATGTGGTCGCAGAATACGCAGGCCGGCGTACAGTTTGCCGCTGTCAAGTTCCTGCAGAGGGTCATACTGGTGCAGTCGCGTGGCGTGGCAGACCCAAGGGTGAGTGCGGTCTTTCTTTTTTTTGTGTTTGCGCGTACTTTGAAGACTAAAGATGTCTCTTGTATTTCTCTTTCCCCACCGAAAGCTGCAAAACAAAAATGACCCGAACCTTTCGAATGTCCCTGCAGACCACCCATTCATCAATGCCGCTGCGCTCGAAACCGAAGGCGTTACTCTTCTGCAACGTCTGATCACAGATTTGTACACAAAACAGTATGTTAGATCAGTAGGTTCGGGTTCGCTGCATAGCTCATAAAACCTCGCGTTTTCCAGAAACCCGGATCTTATATCCGCAATCCTGAACAGCTGGTCAAGTCTTGTCAAACTGCGACCTGGATTCGTCCAGATTGTAGTATCTTCTCTCACATTATGGACTCCCGCCCCTCTCCAAGGCCTTCCTTTCACTAGTATCAGAAGCGTCGAAAAATCTGTCCGCATACTTTTAACACACATATCACGGTGCGCGTTTCTTTCAAAATCAATCACGTCTGCTGTCCCTCAAGCAACCCTTTCTTTATAGTTCGCAAGCTGGTGCAAATCTTGCGCGTGAGATCAATGATGCTCTCACAAAGCAGTCCCAACGTATGGAACAAGCTGCCGCAGACGAGAGAACACGTAGAGCGATGGCAACACAGGCTCAGGCGGACGCCCGCAAACGTCCACCATCCACTGCGGCCCAGGGCGAAGAAGAGGCGAAGCGCCAGAAGGTCGAGGGAGACCCTAATGCGGACACCACTGCGCTCCTGGCCGCATTTGATTTCACAACACTCCCAGTCGCGCTTATCGCAGAGCTCATCGTCGCGAACTTACAGGCGTTCTCAGAAGAGACCTTTCAAGCACGTATCAATGCGTACCGTCGTTCTGCATCCACGAGTGTTGCCGCACCTGCTCCCGTACCCGCTGCCGCTGCTCCGGTGTCAACTGCGATTCTTGAGACGGCGGCGGCGGCATCGGAGAGCACGGTGCCAGTGAAGATGCTGCCTACGATGCCAGCAGCGGATCGGGCGAGGGAGCGGGCCTTAGCGCAGGCGTCATCAGCGCAGGTGGATGAGCCAAGCTCCTCCAGTAGGGTCAAGGAAGAGCCCGTGGACCCGCTGCAGATGGACATGGATGAGGATATTGAGTACGAACCCGATAGGCTAAATCTCGAGGTATGCCTCCCCCCTGATCCTCGCTCGATATGCATCTCATCAACCTGTCCACGGCAGCTGGAACCGATGCAAGAGGATGACGAGACGATGGCTGTGGCTGAGCTTCCTGCCGGTGAACTACTTCCGCTAGAATTCCAGGTCCCAACACCAGCAGTTCTTGGAGAGGCGGAGCGCGCGGAAATGGTCAAGTCTGCAGCTACGCGGATATGGCAAAGCTCAGGCGACCTCGCGGTTGGTCCGCAGACTGATGGGCAGGATATGTGGATGTTGCTCCTGGTGCGAATGATCACGCGTATGGTCGACTCAGAGGATGGTAAAGGCAAGGCCAAGGCAGATGGAGCATTCAAAAAGATCCCCGATTTGGATGGGGATACAGAGATGAATGAAGAAATGGTCGAGCTGTATGAGCGGCAGGACCGGTTAAGGCGGGTACTTTGTGACTACATTATGGCTGACTTTTCTGGGCGGTGAGAATTGGTCTCGACTGGATTTGACGATAACTGACCGAACAAATACTATAGGATACGACTCGCGACAGCTTGGATGAACGAGGAGTGGTACAACGACCAAGTAAGGTTATCGTCGGATAATGACTGGGTAAGTACTCCCTCTGATCTTCACCATCGGTGCTGATGGTATGACAGCGTCCAAACTACGAAGTTTGGCTAAACCAGGTTGTGGCCGAGTACCAATTACGCCTCGATAGAAAGGATAGAATGTTCGCGCGCTTCCTCCTCGATTTGCCCTCCGTTCCCTCGGACGTGTTCACGCTACTACGCGATCTGTGCACCGAACCAGACAGGTATGTGCGATTGTCATTGAATGACTTATCGGTATATGATCTACGTGCATTAGAATGCAGATCGGTTTCCAAACCTTACGCGACTTTGTTACGCAGCGGCCAACGCTCCGCGGGGAAGCTATGACCATCCTCTTGGAGTTAACAACGCACCCAGGTGCGATAACCTGAACAAAAGTTCGTAATAATGCAGCAGCTGACATGGTTGTCATCGTTTTCTAGAAAAGGTAACTCGAAACGCGGCAATTCTGACAGTGAAGCGATGTATGGGCGAGTTCCAAATCGCAAACGGCATGATACGTGATTTTGCCCTTCAACTGCTCCGCCGACTTCAGACGCCACGTCCGGTGGACAAACCTCCAGGAGATGCTGCGGCGATTGCGGGTACCGACAGTATGGAAGATGGACAACTTCCACCAGAGGATCTGCTGCAAACACCGTACCTACCGGAACGTTTGGAGCTTCCTGCCCAAAAGTCACAAGTGGTGCAACATGTCGAGTTACTATTTGCGCTTTCCTCAAAGGCCCCGGATTTCTTAGACGAGTGCGTACTACGGGCGCCGTCGCGTGACCACTAAAGATGCCAACTGGTTTGACAGGATCTTCGCAGCATATGGCGAAATGGACATCAGCGTTCAAGAGACCATCCAAGACCTGATTACTGCCCTCATACGATCCCTTGGTCCAGGACACGGGAAGCTTCTCACACTAATGCGCACATTCCCACCTGGTGCAGAGACCTTAGCGCTCCGTATCCTGAACATTTTCACAGAGCAAGGGCGGCCAAATTCACAGCTCGTGGCTCTCGTCCGGGGACTGCTTGCCGAGCGGGATCTCGATGCTCGTTTCCTTATTCCCATTATCGCCGAGATGGATAAACCAGATATTATGAAACATCTGCCCCGCATCGTCTCAATCTTAAATGGAACACAAGAAACGAAGGAGCTGGTACGGAGCGTTTTCGGGGCCGTTGTTACGACACCACCACAGACGTTCGGAAGTGTGACCAGCAATCTGCCACGCGTGAGGCAAAGCGAGCTGCTTACTCCCGCGGAGCTGATGGTGCTGCTTCACGATGCGGAGAAGGAGATCGGTATCAAAAGCGCAATTGAGGGTATGTGTGTTTGTTGTCGTAATTGTAGAAGGGGTCTCTAACGCGTTCCGGTAGCTATCGGAATCTGTTTCTCGATGACAGATGTCTTCCGCTCTGAGATTCTCGCAGTCGTCATGCAACAGATCCTTGATGAGCCGGTTCTTCCAACTCTGTTCATGCGCACGGTGAGTTCTAATTGCTGTGTCCACCGTCCTGTACAAAATCGCTCACACATGTACTCACAGGTGATTCAAGCCGTCAAGACATACAACTCGCTCAAGGGTTTCGTCTCAACGACATTACTCTCACGACTGATCACGAAAAAGATATGGACAATACCGCGCCTCTGGGAGGGTTTCATGCGTTGTGCGGAGATCGTCTCGCCCCAGAGTCTCCAAGTGCTGTTACAACTCCCGAAAGAACAGCTACGAGATCTAGTGACCAAGCAGCCACGCTTGCGAGGATCACTGCGCGAGTTTGTCCAGCAGAAAAAGGGTAACAATCCTGCACGCGCCGCTGCTTACTTGGAGATCATTGGCGAGGTTGAGACGCAGGTGGGCAGTTCGACCCCTGCCTCTGTACCCGGGACGCCTCCGCCGAGTATACCGTCTGCCACACCCGCCACGGCGGAGCCGATGCCATCATAGTACTTCTGTGGGATCCTTGCATAGCTATGAAACGATTAGATGTACCAGTAATCATTTGTCTTTCCCAATCAATTTTTCTGTTGAACACGACGTGGTCCTTCGTGGCTGAGCCAAGCGTCCGGGTCCGACTGACAGCAATGAGGACGAGTTGCTCGAGCCGAGACATAGACGGCCGACAGTTCTCGACCACCGCCTTTTCATTCAAGTTGGGTCTACCCGTTGCGGCATAGGCTACGAACAAACCATCACCCAGCCATGCCAACCGACCCCACCGACGAGCACGGAGGGTCACTCTCAAAGGCACAAGAACCTCCTCCCTCGTCTTTTCGCTCATCCGAGGGTTCACCATCTTCGCTCATCATGACTCGCGGTAGATCGAGAGTTAGAAGGATATCTAGTGATGCGGACCCCTTTTCGGAGGAAAATTTGCGCAAGCGGTGCGTATCGGGGGAAACAAAGTATACAAGGCAGATTGATTCGAGCAAGCCACATTATTATTTTTTTCACGCAGTGGCTATCACAGTCTCAAATCATTCGACCAAACTTTCCACCTCGAAAGGCGATGGAAGCTAGTACGCGAGATGGGCTCTGGAGCGTACGGCGTCGTAATGTCAGTGCATGTCTCATTCCTGTCTCATTTCTTTTGTCTTTTCTCTCCACTTCACTCCACGGACCCTTTTTTTATTATCTTGCTTTTTTGAGGGTGGAGAATTTGCCATCATATTAATCAACACCCGATTTAATCGTCAGCTCAGCTGCAGACGAGATCTCGGGAGAGACTGTCGCGATAAAGATGGTCACGCGTGTATTTGCGAAGACTACGCTCGCGAAACGTGCCTTGCGGGAACTGGCTCTCCTTCGACATTTCAATAGTCACGAGAACATTACTGGGCTTATCGACGTCGATGGCATCGCAGAGACTTTCAATGAAATGTAAGTACTCATGTACTTGCTGGCCGGGCTTTCGTGAACGCGCTTGTCTTTGATGACTAGGTATCTTTTCATGGAGGTAAGTTTGTTTTCTCTGATTTGGTGTTAGTTAAACCCATGTGGCATTCTGAACTTATAATATAGCCCATGGAAGGTATGCTTTCCTATAAGTTATTTCTTATGTCGCACTTAGTTCCATTTCGCCACAAAAGCGGACTTGCATCAAATCATAAAATCTGGGCAGACCTTGACAAACGAGCACGTCCAATACTTCACGTATCAGATATTACGAGGTATAGATACGCCTTGGCTCCTTGTGTCCTCCTCATTCATTCTATACTCGTCCGTAGGCATGAAGTATGTGCACTCTGCTTCAGTGATCCACCGGGACCTCAAGCCCGGTAATTTGCTCGTCAACTCAGACTGCGAGCTCAAAATATGTGATTTTGGGTTGAGCCGCGGGTACGACTCGAGTCCGGAAGAAGGTGCGACACAAATGACCGAATACGTCGCAACGCGGTGGTATCGTGCACCGGAGATTATGCTGGCTCTCAGGTTCTTTTCAATCTATCGTTTATGTTCTGATGTGACAACTTGACATCGTTTGCAGGCGGTATGGCACGGCAAGTAGGTAAAAGTCCGACGCCTTGGAGCCGAGTTCATCTATCTGTCCTAGTCGACGTTTGGTCAATAGGCTGCATACTTGGGGAACTTCTCCTCGGACGTCCTTTATTCAAGGGCAAGGAGTGAGCACAATGACTCTGCAGGACTCTATGTACGCTAATCATATTGTTTCTTTACGTGTAGTTACGGTGCGTGCTTCTCCAAACTCGCCAGAAGGTTACTTCATGTGAGCGTTAGTCGATCAGCTAAACAAAATACTAGAGATACTGGGTGCGTCATCTCTGCGATTGTCTTCTCGATGATATCTGATGGAAACAGGCACTCCCAGCACTGAGGTTCTAAAACGCGTTGCTGGTGAAAGGGTAGGTGCTCGCCTTTGTAGGTGAGGCGACTACAAGAGTAGTAACAGGCACAAACCTACGTCCGCTCGCTCCCCATCCGAAGAAAAGTATCTTTCAAAAAACTCATTCCCCACGCCGACCCTCAAGGTAACATATTTATCCCTTCTACCACCAGTTCTAAACATGGAACTACCTTCCCAGCCCTTGACCTCCTTGAGAAAATGCTCAGCTTCGATTCCACCACACGTATTAGCGTCGCACAGGCGCTCGCACATCCATGGCTTGCAGCCTACCATGACGTGAACGACGAACCAACCTGTCCTCAAAACTTCGATCGCTGGCGCGAAATTGAAGCGCTACAGACGGTTGAAGAGCTCCGCGTGGCGCTCTGGGATGAAATCAATGATTTCCGCCGCGAAGTACGTGCTGTGGGGGCTGAAACGGATGAACAACTGCCTCCGCTGCCTTGTGAGGCGCCCCTGCCCAGCCCGGGCGTGCCCTCGGAGTCGCCATCATCACCACACAGAGAGGACCTAAGCCCAGTGACTACGAGGTCAGGACAACAATCTGTGAGCAAGAGCCCTGTGAACGAGCGTCGAACGAGCATGGACGAACGCTCACGCCCGCGCACACGTACTCGCGATCCCGTTGTTTCGTATGCACGCCGAACGAGCACATACTCTGCACGTGACCGAGATTCTGTCGTTCTGGAAGAGCCAGAAGGCCTCCCAGTTACCATCACGCATTCACCCATGATGGGGGAGGATTCAGGATTGCCACCTACCGGCCCTGGCGTGAACGCCTTCCCGTTCCCGAGTTCTGGCCCACCGGAGGGCTACGTCGTGCCGGCACGTCAACGTACAACTAGTACAGCTACTGGTCAAACTGGCGCTGGGTCCCGACTGCTGCGTACTTTATCTACGGTGTCGATACATGAGACTCTCGACGAAGGCATAGCCGCGGAAGTTGCGAGATTAAATCGGGCGAAGGAAACTGCTGCGGATGCCCCACCAAGCGAGATGCCCAAGGAGATTGGGGGCGAGAGATCTGAGTCTGCAGGGAAGGATGGTAGGAGTTGAAGGTACGCGTTGTCATTAGAATATACTGTACAATCACATCTGCATAGACTTCCAACCAGTGATATATAGATATAGAGAATGCAAGTCGTGACATGATACAAATGAATGGGCGACGAAGCATATCTAAGGATCTCCGAGGATATCTTTCAGCCCTAGGACCAAGTCAGCTATGGATCGCATATGGGGTGCAGACACGTACGCTGTATAATATCAAGGTAGGCCGAAGACGCAGGGCTATCGGGATACTCGTCCAGAAAGCTCACGCCGTAGTCTGCGCTTTTACCTATTCGGGGGTCAAGTGGCACGGAGCCCAAAAGTTCTACGCCAGTTTCTTCGGCAAGACGGGCAGCTCCACCAGTCGAAGGCCGGAAAATCTGAGACTTTGTCTTGCAATTCGGGCAGACAAAGCCGGCCATATTTTCGACGAGTCCGAGAATACGCACACCAACCTTGCGACAGAAGTCAATCTCGCGCGCGACGTCCTGGAGTGCGACCTCCTGGGGGGTGGTGATGAGCACGGCACCGTCGATTCCGCTTTCCTTCAGGAGCTGTACGATGCTGAGGTGCTCGTCGGATGTCCCTGGTGGGGTGTCGACGACAAGATAGTCGAGGGCGCCCCAGTCTACGTCTTTGAGGAACTGCGCTATTAATCCGTTCTTCTTCGGCCCACGCCACATGACAGCGTCCTTTGAGGAGGGAAGCATGAAGCCGACGGACATCGCCCCTAGGTTGTCCTGCACATAGACGGGCGACCAGCCAGCCGCCGAAGTGTGGACCTGCTCAGATGCAATACCAAGGATGGTGGGTATCGATGGTCCACATATGTCGACGTCCATGATTCCGGTCTACAGTAAAAATTTACTCAGTATTGGCTTTATCTAACTAGAATGTTCATTGAGGAAAGGGACACGGCACCTGCATATCCGGATCAGAGGCGAATGCCCACCCAAGTTGTGCCGCGAAGGTCGACTTGCCAACGCCTCCTTTACCGGAAAGCACGAGGATCTTGTGGTTCACTTGTGTCATGCGCTCACGCACAAATGGCAATGCGGGGTCAGGACCTTTAGTCGTTCCAGATGCACATACGTTCTGGTTGGGACAACCTTCACATACTGCAGACTTGCCTGCCAGCTCCGATTCTGTTCCCTGTCGTTCGAGTGTGAGTGCTAAAAGCAGGATAGCGCAGACGATAGACCAACCGGACAATGTTCTGGCGCATTTTCTGGTACAGCTCTTGGATCTGGGATGCTTGGTGGTGGCTGTTGTACGGCTAACATCGTTGTTTTGTTTTGGGTGAATTTTTTGATTGCTGCTCGGATCGGCCCGGAACATGTGGCGCGCGCGATCACGTGCTCGCTTGTTCAGTGCCATACTGGATCTGGATAGATAGTTCAACTCATTCACGCTCGTCTATGAGTGTCCCGGCTTTCGACTATTACAGAATTCTTGGCCTCACAAAAGATGCATCTTCTGAAGACGGTACGTGCATGTATGTATTATTCTCATTGCCGGTGTTGAACTTTTGGACAGTGCGGCGCGCGTACAAGCAGAAGGTGTTAGAAACCCATCCCGATAAACTTCCCCCCGACTCGACCGAGGAGGAGAAGAAAGCTGCACGTGAACAGTTTAGCAGAGTACGCTGCTAGGAAATTACTTTTACTGCCCCCTCCTGAGCTGATGGTTTCTAGGTGCATGAGGCCTCGGAGATTTTGGGAGATACCGAGCGGCGTAGAGTGCGACTTTCCTCCGTTCAATTATGCATTTCTCTTATATCCCCACCTAGGAATATGACATCCACTATCGGGAACTTCCTGATCCCAGCATCAAATCTGCCTCCAGCCCTAAATCATCGACCGTCTCGGTGTCCAGATCCGACTCTGTCTCCACCGTTCGCACTGCGGGATCTCAACCTGAAAACGTGGCAAGGACTCCTTCCATGGCTTCCTCTGTGTCCACTAGATCAACTTCGAAATACTATGACTCGTCTTCGTTTGTATCCCGATCTCGAACGAGTTCTATGACTAGCGCCCAGACCACCATCCCTCCCGCAAAGGGTTTGTCTAGGACTAACACTATTGTCACTACGCCCCAATCAGGGGCCAGAGCATCAACTATCTCTCCCTCTGACAGTGCTAGTGGTATAGCATCACCTGTTTCCAGAGCAAACTCCTCGGCCAGCGCACGACAGCCACAGGGCACGGCATCACGCGCCAACTCCTCTGCCACTGTTCGAGATGCGCCGGCCTCGGTATCACACTCCAACTCTTCTGCCACTGCTCGAGGTGCACCAACCTCGGTATCACGCGCCAACTCCTCTGCCGCTGTTCGAGATGCGCCGGCCTCGGTATCACGCTCCAACTCCTCTGCCAGTGTTCGGGATGCACCAACCTCGGTGTCGCGCACCAACTCTTCTGCCACTGTTCGAGGTGCGCCAACCTCGATATCCAAAGATGATTCTATTTCATCCGACCATCAATTGCCATCGCCATTGTCGAGGGTTCCTTCCGCTTCGAGTAGCCACGAACCTCCCCTACCACCCTCCCTTTCCCGCTCAAATTCTGCCGCTACCGTTCGCTCATCTGTGTCTGCTCCTACCTCGATTCATCCCGGTCAATCTGTGTCGAGATCCAATTCTACTGTGACTAACCCCCCACCGGGCGTATCGCAAGCTAAATCGATTGCTGCCGTCACTGCCATATCTATTCACGAGACATCGTCTATTGTCAGGTCCAACTCTAACACGACCGTGCTCACCTCAGTCTCCGCACGGTCGAAGACCATGAGTAACTACGCGAATCGTATATCTATGGCAACTGTGGCCAGCGCGTACACTGATCTGCCCACCCCGCCATATTCGCACCCAGAAGAATACGATGCACTGGTCGAGGCTATGGTGCAGGAGTTATATCGCCTTAATCCTGAGTGGGAAGAGCGCAAGCAGCGACTACAAGAGGTATGTGATTTTCCCCCATAATCCCTCGTTGGGAGTGCTCACCGCGATGTAGATCAAAGCGCAGCGCGAGGCAGGGAACAAGGTCGATCACCAACTTTGGCGTGCTTCATGGGCATCGTGATGATTATCCCGTCACAATTTCGTATTAATTTTTATCTACTAGGACTTATTTTCGTGGCATCTGGCCCCTGTTTGTATGTACTAACTTGTTACGCGTTTCTTCTTTTTTTTAGTTGACGTATTCCGTTACATATGTTTGAGGAAGGACTTGTAGGAACTGCTCAGTAGTTATTGTCCGCGAATACCCCATGAATCAAGAATACTGTGTAGTGTGTGTGCATGCGAGATCGTTTTTGTTGCTTTCCATCGCTTTAGATAATGTGATAATAAAAAGCCTTTCGCATCCTTTTAGTGCCCAATCCACTTGCTTGAACTTCAATGTTCAATGTAATGTGCTATGGCCTGGTGGCCTGGGTGTACAACTCATACACCATCAGTCTTTGTTGGGAAACCGTTCCCAGACAGGCACTAACGTCCCACGGCCGCATATGAGATAGATAACGTTAACTTGAACGCGCTCACACTCACACACTCACAACAGTCACAGACTCGAAAGAGGGCATCCGCCCGGATAACTTAGTATAGTATTACTGTGCCGTCATAGACCGTACCGTATTTAGGACCTAAGGTCCGGGAGTAAATACATAAGAGCGCTCCCCGCTCTGAACTCCCATTCGCGTGCCAAACCTGAGATTCTATTTGTCTTCATGTAAGAATCTCAGGTTTTCAGAGGTGATAGGTGTAGAGCAGGGAGCGCTCGTTATCATTTTATTCCGTGCTTTGTGATCTTATAGTACCTACAAGTACCTACAATATATTAATAATTTATCAGAGATGCCCTGTTCTGATTACATGCTGGGACTCTAGTGCCTGTCTGGGTGTTGTCTCCCAACACTCCCCAGACTGGCACAGGGACTTGTTGGCCTTGGGATGACTTGGCTTATTTGCCAAGGCCCAAGGCACCCAAGAGAACCAAACATGCCAAGTCGCGCCAGGTTGTCCCAATTCATGTGTACTCTTGCTGATGGGCTGGTACATATATAAGCTAACTTTACGTAGCGTAGTTGGCCGCAATCTCACGTTTCTCATATATGTGCCTAGCTGATGGCTGTCACGGTCCAGACCTCTTGATTCGAACATTCGATACGTCCATGAAGCTGGGTAATGGAATTCAAGAATTCTTGATTTCCAGTGGAACACTCGATTGATTGTTGAGAATCGAAAACGCGTCACTGAGAGGGGGAAGGCTGTTACATTTTCAGTATCGGCAAGTCCACATGTAGGGTGCAGCGCTGGCCTCACTCGAGAGCTGATCCTGGACCAGGCCCGCAGCATGGGAACCACTGATAAGTGGTCCCATGCTGCGGCCTGGTTTCCACGCTGATAAGTGGTTCCCACCTAGTGTGGGAACCACTTATCGTGTGTGAGTGCATATAAGCGTGCGGTCCACATCAACGAGCAATCAGCTTTCCAAACTCTGTCACGGCATCGCTCTGCGTCAGTCACTTTTCAGAATGGTATGGATTACTTCTGAGTTGCGCGACGTAGCTGATTTGTATTATGGTAATTTAGCCAGGAAACGGATCAAGGTGTGCCAGTGCCGTATACGATTCACCTGCTTCCATTTTAACACTAGTGCCCACAGGGGTCACGCGGGTCACGGGGCTTATGGGGGTCACGGGGGTCATCGCGGTCACGAGGCCCATCGCGGTCACGGGGCTCAACGCGGTGGTGGCGGTCATCGCGGTGGTCGTGGCGGTCATAGGGGCGGTTACTCGTGGAGTTGGAGTTGGAGTCAATGGTTCCGGGGCACCAGGGGTCGCGGGGGTCGCGGGGGTCGCGGGGGTTATGGAGGTCATGGATGAAATGCATCATTGGAAATTGACCAATATATTATCTATGCCTGTGCGGGCCATCACGTGCCCGTTCGCCCTATGCCTCCCCTATCATGACACAACCTGTAAGCACTTTCGCTAGTTCCTCCTTCACAATCGAGAAGATTCCTCTCCCCTTCCAAGCTCCGCCTCAGATGAACGTCGCTTTCATGCTTCTCCACCTACACCGCTTTGAATGTTGTATATAATAAAATAATACTCCAGTGATCACGTATAAAAATAATATAACACTTGTGTAACTGAAAACCGGCTCTCTAGCTGTGTCTGTGCAGAGCACAGGCCGTCGCTACTGTACATATTACAGCCCGATGTCGATCGGGTACTTCGTAACAGAAAGCTCGGAGTTTGTGCTCATGATATGTAATTCCCAATTCCCTACTCCAATCTCTGTACACTCTACAGTCGTCACCTGGCCCCCACCGTACAGAAAGCCGTCGTTATACAACAAGACGGCTCAGTTACCTTGCGTGAGGTTGCCGTCCCGAAGCCTGGCCCCGACGAGATCCTGGTCAAAATTGTAGCTGCGGCTCAGAATCCTGCTGACTGTGGGTGGAGCCTTCTACTATATACACGACTTTGTTGTTCAACAGTGACATCCTTCGGTCTTGTCAGGGAAAGGTGCATTGTACGGCAAGCGCGTCGGAGCAGTCGCTGGGAGCGACTTCTCGGGGATTGTCGAGGAGATCGGGTCAAATGTCCCACATGGTCTGCGCTCGATAGGCGAGCGTGTCGCTGGTCTAGTTCTTGGAGGTCGGTCATCCTTTGGTAATAGTAATTTTTTTTGATGCTGGGCAACCCATCTGCTTTGCTTTGCTTTGCAGGAGTGGAGCCTCAACTTGAACACCCCGGCGCATTTGCCGAATACCTCGTCACGTACGCGGACTTTGTCGTCAATGTACCCGACAATTGGTCCTTCGAGGACGCAGCACAATTGGGTATCGCGCCTTTCACAGCACTTATGGCTCTCTACGACCTGCTTGACCTTCCCGAACCACACTTGCACGAATCCGTTCCAAATCCAAATCCGCCTCAAACCAGTAGTAGTAGTATCCCGATCCTCATCTCCGGCGGAGCAAGTTCCGTAGGACTATACGCAATCCAGCTCGCGAAGCTCTCAGGTTTATATGTAATTGCCACCGCCTCGGAGCGGAACTTTGACCTCGTGCGTTCATTCGGCGCCGACGTCGTGGTCAACTATCGCGATCCGGCTAGTGCGGTAAAGCAGATCCGAGAGGCTGCCAGTGCAGCGGGCCCGGGCCCGATAGAGCACGCACTTGACTGCGTGAGCACAGGCACATCGTTCGAGATCATCGCTGCTGCTCTTGATGGCAATGGTACTATCGCGAATCTCACGCTGGGAAGTTATCCACTCGTGGAGGGTGTCAAAGTTACATCTGGCATCATCTTTGACTACTTTGGAAAGGTGCGTTTCCCGTCTTCCCACCATACATCCCCTCGCCCGCGGGGCCACCTTCTTTCTTCGACTGAATGTCAAACGCGTTGACGCCGTGACCATTGACCGGGCCACTTGTGTACAGGATTATGACTCCCCGAGGCCTTTCACCGCTTCACCTGAAATCACGGCAAAAGGGCGGAAGTGGGCACGGTTACTATCAGAACTGCTCGTCAAGTCCAACATCCGCCCAAACCCGGTATTGATCCTGCCTCGCGGACTTGCGGGTGTTGCACATGGTTTCCAGTATATGAGTGAGGGGAAGGTACAGATACACACCCTCGTCCCTTAACGTTATATCTTTTTATGCTGAGCGTGTTACTACCAGGTAAGTGGCGAGAAAATTACTTACCGGATCGCGGATACACCCAGAGAGTGAGGGTGGTCGTTGATAATAGGAAACAGCTTAAGGTCCCGGGTAGAATTCTGAGCATTGTACTGTACGTACGCTCATTGCATCACCAATTAGATTGGCAGCAAGATAGTATGAATTTGCGCTGATTGACGATCCGGACCTTGAGGGTGTACCATGACAGACGAAGACAACATCCGAAAACCTCTCTAGAAGAATCTTTTGACAGCCAGCTACCGCTGCGATTGTTGAGTGAGTCTTCTATCAGTCGCTGCAGTTCCGGACTTGAGTAGCAAGATAACATTGGAGTTAGAACAGCTGTGCTGTGTACTCTAAAAGGTGTACCTTTACCGTGAGACCATCATGATGTGCCCAAGTGCAGTCACGAGAAATACAGTCTCATTCACCACGAAATTGCTGGAGCCCTGCATGAAAAGAAAGCTCTTTCTTTCCAAATGGTTTACAGCGGGTTCGGAAAACCTTGTCATGCATCATTTTGTAGGAAAAAAATTCGGGGTGGCATCCAGCAAACTCCACAGCATTGTGAGACCGCCCGATGTGACGGTCAACGCTCGGTGGCACGCAAACGTGGGTGTATGACTCCCTTGTATGGGTGAAGGGATAAAGTATCTGACAAGCAGAGGGGCAAATGTAGGGCAGTGCGCTAGGGGAGGATGAGTGAGTAGGAAAGTGGGGTCTCCTGGTCCAGCTCCATAGTCGATTGCGGTCTTACATCCTGCTCACTGCTCACTGGAATCCTTCTGTTGTTGGTGGGGGATCACATACAGTATGTATTGCTTGACCATCAAATGCATGTGACTGTTGGGTGGCAATCTATGGACGACCCGTAGAGCACGGAACACGTGCCAGGTCTGGACCGTCTCTCTTTGTGAAGGAACTGGGTATGCACACCGCTTCGCTTCCATCTGTGTGCTCCGTTAGCACTCACGACAATGACAAGCTTTTCCTTCCGAATATGCTGTAATGTACCCTGTATCACTTGGGCGGACCTTACAGTATATTACACGAGGAAAATCTATCGTTTTTTAGTGAACAGAAAATGCAACTACAAGCCAGCGAGACGTATCGACAAATGCTAGAGAGCGTTCGATTACGCGTACAGGTCATCATCCTGCGTGTCGTCAGCAAAGGCCGCATTACCACGGCCCGGTGCAATGCCAGAGCTGCCTCCTCCTGGTGCTCCTGAGCCCTCCGGGAACTTGAAAGACGAGCCAAAAGACCTCGACTGCTGTAGGTTCTACACAGGGAGATATAATCAATATAAACCAAACAATGACGAAGGCAAGATCATACCTGAGCGAACATCTCATATCGCCGAATATCACTGTCCGAAACTGAACGACGCGCATACTTCATTGCCTCCTCGAAGTGTTCCCTCGTAATGACAGAAACAGGGTCTTCCTCGTCATCTTCCTCCATCTTGGCGTCATCTGCCGCGTCCTCCTTTTCCTTCCGCTCGCGTGCCCTGCGGATGTCCAATTCTATGCTTTCGCGGATAGCCAGCTTGGCCGCACGTTGACAGATTTCCGTCAGGTCAGCACCAGAGAAGCCATGTGTGTTCTTTGCCAGGAATCCAAGGTCGACGTCGGGCGCCACAGGAGACTTGCGAAGCGCCGCCTTTAGAATGGAAAACCGCGACTTCTCGTCTGGCAGAGGAATGTAGATGAGCTGATCCAAGCGGCCCGGACGTAGGAGTGCAGGATCAATTTGGTCAGGGCGATTAGTCGCGCCAATAATGAAGACGTTCTTTTTTGCGTTCATGCCATCCATTTCCGTGAGGATTTGGTTGAGCACTCGATCACCCGCACCCCCGGCATCGCCGGAAGAGCCACCACGGGCTTTGGCAATCGAGTCAAGCTCGTCAAAGAACATGACACAGGGCGCCGCAGCGCGCGCCTTGTCGAAGACATCACGAACGTTCGCCTCCGATTCACCGAACCACATGGTAAGCAATTCCGGACCCTGAGGAATGTGTTAATGATCCCCTACTGCACCAGAGAATCAAGTCTGACCTTGATAGAGATGAAGTTCGCCTGCGTTTCACTTGCAATTGCCTTGGCAAGCATGGTTTTACCAGTACCAGGAGGGCCATAAAACAGTACACCCTTTGATGGCTGCATACCGTATTTGAGGAATTTGTCTGGATGCTCCACGGGGTACTGCACGGTCTCCTGAAGCTCCTGCTTGACCTTCTCGAGGCCGCCGATGTCGTCCCAAGAAACCTGGGGAATCTCGACGACTGTCTCGCGAAGAGCGGAGGGATTGGATGCACCAAGCGCGAAACGGAAGTTGTCCATCGTGACCCCGAGCGAGTCAAGCACCTCTGCATCGATTGTGTCCTCATCTAAATCAATCATGTCCATCTTCTCGCGAATCTGTTGCATGGCTGCCTCGGAACATAAAGAAGCAACATCAGAACCGACGTAGCCGTGTGTATCAGCAGCAATCTATGAGGGCGGAATTAAGACAAAATTTTCTCATTCCAAGTATTGGACAATACCTGCTCGAGGTCAACGTCCTCGTTCAGCTTCATGTTCTTCGTATGAATGCGAAGGATCTCAAGACGACCAGTGGGGTCAGGGATACCGATGTCGACTTCTCGATCGAAGCGACCGAATCGGCGAAGAGCCGGATCGATGGAATTTGGGCGATTGGTGGCTGCCATGACCACAACATTTGAGCGCGCCTTGAGACCATCCATCAAGGTCAATAGTTGCGACACGACACGACGTTCGACCTCGCCATTCGTCTACAAGTTTGTCAGTGACGTGAATAATCAGAATTAATCAGAGCCAACCTTTTCACGCTTTGGTGCTATAGAGTCGATCTCGTCGATAAAGATAATAGCGGGTGAATTCTTCTCAGCTTCCTCAAATGCCTTCCGAAGATTACTCTCGGATTCTCCAGCCATCTTTGACATGATTTCGGGACCGTTAATAAGGAAGAAGAAAGCACCAGTTTCGTTGGCCACGGCACGGGCCATAAGAGTCTTTCCGGTACCAGGAGGGCCGTACATAAGGATACCTCGAGGAGGCTTAATACCAATTGCCTTGAAGAGCTGCGGATGACGCAGAGGAAGCTCAACTAGTTCACGAATCTGGGCCATCTGCTTGCGTACGCCACCAATATCGTCATAACCAACTTCATTTAGGTTGGATTCCTCATCTTCACGCTTGACGGGGTCACCCTCTACTCGTCGTGAGAATACTGAGGATATGGGTGTGATAGATTACTCGCCTGTGAAGATGACGGTGTCCTGAGCAACTATACAATATTCTGCAGGATCCGTCTCCATAACTTTGAATTCCACTGTGCGCATACCGCCACGGACGAGGAAAGTGTCGCCTTTGCGAACAGGCCGGTAGGCTAGAGTAAGTGGGCGTCAGAAACCCGATCAAAGCCAGAAAGGGAATTGAATTCTTGCCCTCAAGGAAATATGGCTTGATGTATACATCAAATATATTGCCGCTTAATCCCTCGATAGAATCATCAAATGGCAGAACGTGTACACGTTTGCCATATTTAATGTCGAGACATTGGTGGACATTAACAAAATCGCCAAGTTTGACACGGAGATTGTTACGTGCAACCTTGTTGACCTGTATGCGGCCTTCCTCGACATCGTCGGAGCTCAGACAGATGAGGACGGTGTCCCGCCGCTTCTTCCCGCTAAGGTGAAGCTTAAGGTTCCGTATTGAGCTATCAGAGAGCCAAAGACGAACCGGACAATGATTGTGTCCCCGCGGAAGAGTTGAAGATTCTCCATTGTAACAGGGTTCAGCGTGGCAACTGTCAGGGGTTCAGTGGGTACGACAATGGATACGCAGGCAAAGACATGCCTGAATTGTCGTCGGAGGTAGCCTCATCGACGATTAAACGATTAGGTCTAGAGACGCAACGTTAGATAAACACGCGTCCTAACGGATTCACTCTTACGATTTCTTTGGCCGTAATATGGCCGTCGATGTATCATTAGGGCCTGGGCCAGGAGGGTCACCGCTTGGATTAGCCATGGATAATGGAGAAAGTGATTGAGGGTTGAGGAAACGATATGTGTATGTGTCGTTTATAAGACAGACAGCAAGGGACGCGCGGCCTTGAGGACAGACAGAATTTCTGACCGTGAGAAATTACGCGGACATTCTCGACGTTTCTCCGGCCCGTTATATTTCCTCCTCAAATGGATCCAGTACAGGGTAGTCCCCAACTCTGACCTTGTCCGCTCGCACAAATACTCCGCACTTTGGAGCGCACGTAAAGTATCGCTTCCCCTCAACTGATCCATCGTTCTTCCCGAGGGGTTCATCGTATTCGATCCCAACCCACACTCCCCCTGAACTTCCAAAGTCTGTCGATCCAACGTAGCGCACTGTCCCTCGCTTATGTAAACCCGGTTCATTAGACTCGACCTCGCAACGAGAGCCAATAGGGATGTCGACCGTCGTAGCTGCTGGAGCGGGTGTCGGGTTGGCCTTCTCGGCGAAGCGGCCCACTTTGTGACGTTGTTTGTATGCAAGGACTGAATCTACATGCCTTTAATACCAACAGGTACCATACGAAGGTCTAATTTTATCACATACCTTGACGAAGCGCGTATTGCTCGTCGGACAATTCAAATTTATCAACACCGCTGAGATCCGTTAACTGGCCAGTGAAGGTCATCGATGGATTGGTATCTACTACCTGAGTAGATCAAGATATCAGCATTTTGTGCAGATCAAAGCTGACCTCCGCGCTCTTACTTTAAGCACTTGGAAATCCGCCGGACTATAGAATCCTAGCGGTCGCTGATCATCATCAATAACTTTAACGGGTTGCAAATCCGCATCGTCATGATAGATAGCCAACTTCTGATTTCCAACCGGGATCCCGGTGATAAGCTCGAGTTTTTCCTGCAAGAATGCGCTCAGATCATGTAAAGGGAGAGGGTGTCGATCAGATTAGAGACCTTCAGCTGGGAGATGGGGAGGTGAAGGTCGAATCGACGTTCTGAACGGGTGTCAGGGGACGAGACGAAGAGAGTGACGAGGCCTGACATCGATGTACGGTAGCTGGTTAGTTACGGTACGCGCGCTTCCCCGATGATGCCTGTGTGACGTCATCCACGCTGCCCACGTTTACCTGAATGCGATAAGGACGCGCCTGGTGGAGAAAGACAGGTCTGAGAGGATACGAGCGAGCGAGTGTAGGGTCTCTTAAGTGCTTTGGGAGTGATGGAAGGGCGGGATGTCTAAACCCTTAATTTTTGGAGCATGCGCCTCACACCAAATCGGTCTGGTACAAACCCGGTCACCCCGCCGGACACACGCGTTGGGGGAAAATCCTCCTTCATCCCAGCTACCCACCTGTTCTACGACATCTGCGGCCATGATTGAACCCTCAGATCTCTCTAGCTCTAATCGCACACTCTCCGCTTCCTCGCTTAAAGATCGCCTCTCAAAGCTGTCAGTCACGCCCTTGCGGCCCGTAGCCGCCCTTCAAGCGCGTGTGGAGTGCGTCCATTCCATTCCAGCTTGCCTTGCCTTGCCATTTATTTTGCCGCTGGCCTGTCACCGTTAAATTCATATCCCCCTTTATGCTTGTAGTTTTGTCCCAGCGAGCATCCCTCGGGTACGCCGGCTCCAGACGGTCTCGGTTGCGTTATGGACCAACATGATTCCGGTTTGCGTTTGCCTGACCCTATTCCTCCTGTGCGTGCGTTTTTCCACCCCTGTTAGTAGGCATGACCACAACTAACATCCGGCGGTGGTGGTGGCATGTAGTTCGTACCCGCCGTTGTGGCCTTTCATGACCATATACTTCATCTGGGTTCATGTCGACCCGGCACCTGAGCGCGGGGGACGCATGTCGCCTTGGCTCCGAAGCATTCGCTTTTGGAAGTTTTTCGCAGAGTACTACCCGGCATCGTACGTTCCTGTTGTTCCCCGATACTTTGAATTCTGAATGAAGGTTTTTTAACCAAGGTACAAGAAGGCAAGTACTATATTCACCTCTAGGTTCATACATCTTCGAACAGCCTTTAGGAGTGCGATCTACCTGCAGATAGGCCTTACTTGTTTGGCTATCACCCCCATGGTGTGTCTCTATACACTGGGTACATATATTCTCTCACATTTGTCGCTAGGTATCATCAGCATGTGAGCTCCCCCTTATTTGCCTTTGATCCACCGCGTTAAAGCTCAACTGGAAAGGGGTGCGATGTGCAACTTTGCTAATGATTCGACTGGCTTCTCTCGTGGCTTCCCGGGTGTACACCCACATCTCCTTACCCTCACCTCCAACTTTACGATTCCGTTTTACCGCGAGATCCTCCTTTTCTTGGGCGTGTGCTCTGTTTCAAAGCGTTCATGCGAGAGAATCTTGCGCAAGGGAAAGGGCTCGGCGATTACGATTGTCGTTGGCGGTGCAGCGGAGAGTTTGAGCGCACATCCGGGGACGGCAGATTTGACATTAAGAAGGAGGTGCGTACTCTTAGTTTAGTGCGGGTCGATATGGGATAGACTGCTAAATGTACTTTTAGATTGGGTTTCATCAAACTTGCCATTCGCGAAGGGTATGTCCTACGCCTTCCGGAGCACGTACCTCGAGTTGATGTTACACTACGCAGCGCGGATCTTGTCCCCGTATTTTCATTTGGCGAGAATGATGTTGGGTTCACACTATGCTGACTTTTACCTATGTCTAATGCGAGGGCGCACTAGATTTACGAGCAAATGCCAAACGAGAAGGGCACGACATTATATAAAGTTCAGAAGAAATTTCAAAATGTATTTGGCTTTACGCTTCCATTATTCCATGGACGAGGGTTACTCAACTGTGGGTTTTCACTGACATCTCTTCACGATTCATTGAACTAACGGTGTTGCCAGATAATTGGGGATTGCTTCCGTACCGCAGGCAAATTATCGCAGTCAGTGAGTCGCCAGTCTCACCGTGCAACCAACATGGAATGGGCGCTAACGTGACCCGATAGTTGGCCGGCCAGTCCATGTTCAGAAGACGGACAATCCAACCGTAGAGCAAATCAGAGAGGTGCAAGAGGCATACATAACGGAGCTCTTGCGGTGAACAAAGAACACTTTCTCATTCCCGAAAGTCACTGATTTTCAAATCGGTTCGAAGGATTTGGAACACTTATAAGAACGAATTTGCACGCACGCGTCGGCGGGAGTTGAACATTATCGAGTGAGACGGGCCTTCTCGTCGAGTGCGCGTGCACGAGAGAACAAGCATATTTTACTCTTGACGACGAATGATCCGTTCTAACAAGTACTTTTTACATGCAACTGCTGGTGTACCCTTTTTGTCCTCGTTCGGTCCCTCTTTTGCCCTTCCACTCATTGAGCCGCATCGCTAAATAGAGCTAGAATACTGTACGAGTACGAACAACAAGCACGATAGGTGGTAACGGGTTCCTATTTCCGTACATGGGAGGGGGATAGGTGATCATATGAGGTATGAAAGACGAGAAGAAAAACAGTAGTAAGATGGAGAAAGTAATGAAAGAAATCAAACCTCAGCCAGGTATTGATAGCGCACACTCTGAAAGAGAATAGGCACGCACTGAGTAATTTAGAGTGTCAGACTGGGATGGAGAGAGAAGTACAAAAAGAAACGAGTCAAAGGGAAGCGAGCAAGAGAAACACGAAATGTGAGCACGAGGCACGGAGCTCCAAAAATCGAGCAGGGCTACAGACCATGAGTACGAATCTGGCGGTAACTCGCTCCGATCGCTGCCAGGAGTGTTTCGATTTCAATCTTACAGTAACAAATTCTATATAAGTCGGTCTCATTGTGTAAGGAGATGTAGACAGACCAAATGACCCTGCCAGTGAGTACCGTCCATGCGTTTCGTCGCTCAACCTCGGAAACTTCTGATCATCATGCATCATGAACGCAATTCAGTTCCACAGTTGTGTAACTGTGTGCACATTTCCAGGAAATTCTCACGCTCAAGCCGCTGGCTGGCTGGCCAGCCATTTTCATTGGCTTGGTTTGGCTTGTCGATCGAACCATGACAATAGCAGTCAGTCGAGCGCTCAACCTCAGCGCTCATCAATCCTCCACCAATTACGCCCCACTATTCTTGACAGTTTGCTTGTGAACGGTTTGCGATATCAAATCGGTTTGTGATATTAAATGTAAGTAACGTGGTGCACGGTCCATCTATTTCGACCTCATATCACTGCATCCCTTCCTCCCCCCATCATTTCCTCCTACCAAACCAACTCCCCTTTCCAGTTCCACATTTCCTCCCTCTGACATGAGTGGCCTGTCAGGCTCGTCTCGTTTACGGGAGCTTTTTGAGGCCGCTCTAGTGGACTACGAGCAGCAGACGGGTATAGATTTGGCCAAAGATACTCTTGCCGACCGCCTCCAGGACTGTAACTCGGTCGAGGACGTTGCCACCGTTCTCAGTGAACAAGCGAAAGATTTCAAGAAATTCCGGGAAAAGGACAAAGTCTTGAAGCCACTCAAAAAGGTCTTAACTGTTTTGCATCTAGTATCCTCGGCTCCCAGTATTGCTAAGCATGTTGGCCTGGTACGTCAGAAGGCACTACATAACTGATGTGCAATGTCTCTGACCCTCATCCTATAGCCTGTCGGGCCCGTGAGAGCAATACAGACTGGCCTCGGTGTGCTACTCTCCGTAAGCGCCTATCTCTCCTAGCGCAGATACCCTCAACATTTAAGCGTATTAGGCGGTCAAGGACGTCATTGCCGACTACGATGCTCTGGCCAAATTGCTCGAGTCGATTGGACACTTCCTCAATCGCCTCGCAATCTATACCGAGATCCCTCCTACGGACGTTATGGATGAGATGGTTGTTAAAATACTCGTGGAGCTGCTCTCCACACTCGCGTTGGCAACCAAAGAGATAAAACGGGGAAGATTCAGTGAGTCCGTCATCAGTGAGGCAATATGTTACCAGACTCAATGAAATGCAGAAAAATATGTTGAGAAGCTTCTTGGCGAGAAGAAAATGGAGGCAATGGTCCAGAGACTGGACCAACTGACGCAGGATGAGGCGAGGCTATCCATAGCACAGATCCTTAAAATCGTCCATGGTCTTGTCTGGAATACAAAGATAATAATGGAAGGTGAGCAAAATTCACTTTGCTTTTCGCCCGCTGGGTGTTCAGGAACGTTCCCTGTAGATGGAAACGCGTCGGTTGATCATCTCAAGGATGCCCTCGGTATGTTTCTCAGTCGACAATCAAGTGACTCCATATCTGACTGGGCATCAGAAACTATGCATCAAATTGCGAGTGATTTGACCAAGTCGAAGCGTGAGCCATTTTTTGATCTTGCGATAGCTGACTGGGATCGCCGAGATTGTCCGGCAGGTGATAACTTGCAGCAAGATGTGTTCAAGTGGCTATCACCGCCCGATCACTGGAATATTCATCATTCTACTTGCAAATTACGCCATCCCGGGTCTGCAGAGTGGTTCATCCAGGGCAACACGTTCTCAGAATGGAAATCATCCGATGACCCTGTTTCTCCCCTATGGGTTCGTGGGAATCGTACGTTTATGCCTAGCTCCACGCTTTGGTAGAAGCTGAAATTCTCATTTTCAAAGCCGGCGCAGGAAAAAGCGTACTCTGGTATGTCGAACTTATGATGTTCTTGTCTTGGAAACTTATCATGAAAGCCAGCTCCACAATCATAGAGGACATCGACGCCATGCGGAAAACTGGGGAAGCGTCATTAGCATTTTTCTACTTCAATTTTAGGGAGGATCAAAAGGGCCTGCGTGGACTGCTCTCCTCCTTCCTGGTCCAACTTTGTCATCAGTCTGACGCCTACTGTGATATTCTTTCCGAATTTCACTCGAACCATGCCAAGGGTTTGCGTTCTCCCAACGAGGATGCGCTCATGGGATGTTTAAAGAAGCTACTCGAAATCCCCGGAAAAGCCCCCGTTTACCTCATCATGGATGCATTGGATGAATGTCCAGACTCATCCGTCGTCAGCTCGCCCCGTGCCGATGTACTTCATCTTATAAGGGAGCTTTTCAAACTGCCAATTTCGAATCTGCACATATGTGTCACAAGCCGACCGGAGGCTGATATCAATGCTATCCTCGATTGTTTAATTTTCCGCTCTGTTTCCCTGCACGACGAGAGTGAACAACGAAGAGACATTGAAAAGTACATTCAGTCGGTCATTGATACGCATCGAAAAAGCAAAAAGTGGAAAACGGAGAAAAAGCAACTAGTCACTAAGGACCTCGCAGAAAAGGCTGGCGGGATGTAAGGCATGAGTACCAAATTCTTGACGACTGTTACTTATTTCTTTGATGTAGGTTCCAATGGGCAAAGTGTCAGGTGGACTACATTTGTTACTGCCCGCCAGCTGGTCTCCAGGATGCATTGGCCAACTTGCCTGCGACGCTGGACGAGACATATATGCGCACTTTGAGAGAGATCAAGGAAGCAAACTGGAAATACGCCCATCGGATTCTTCAGTTCGTCGCTGTGGCTTGCCGCCCTCTTCGCGTCGAGGAAGTCGCGGAGCTGTTCGCATTCGATTTCGAGGCGGGATCAATACCGGAATTCGATGAGGATTGTCGGCCGGAAGATCCAGCTGACGAAGTCCTGTCTGCATGCTCCACTTTACTCTCCATTGTCGACGGTGGATATCCTTTAGGACATGTCATACAATTCTCACACTTCTCTGTCAAGGAGTTCTTGACGTCTAGTCGCCTTGCCGAAGTAACCGATACTATTCCCAGCCGTTATCATATTTTTATGTCACCTGCTCATACCCTTGCGGCACAATCCTGTTTGGGCATTCTGCTACACCTGAACAAGGATGTCATCACTTGCGACAGTCTGGAAAACTTCCCTCTCGCCGAATATGCTGCTGAGCACTGGGTTGATCATGCCCGGTTCGAGGACGTGTCGCGATATGTGGAGGATGGGATGAAACAACTGTTTGACCCGAGCAAACCACATCTTGCGGTCTGCGTCTGGATATGTGACCCAACCGTTCCGATATGGGAACGAGAGAAACGGAGCGAAAGGCCGCTGCCACTTTGCCAAACCTCCTTGCATTGTGCCTCTTCTTGGGGCTTATATCCTACAGTAGAATGGCTGATCATTGAGCTCTCAGAGAATGTACACTCTCAACGCTACACCGACAATGCGACTGCATTGCATCTCGCGTCGCGATCGGGAAACGTTGACGTCGTTCACATTCTTATTGAGTGTGGCGCGGATCCGACAGCCCAGACCAGGGACGGGGAGACTGCATTGCATGTCGCGTTGCGAAGGGGAAACGTTGACGTCGCTCGCATGCTTATTGGGCGTGGCGCGGATCCGACAGCCCAGGGCAAGGACGGGCAGACTGCATTGCATCTCGCATCGCTATCGGGAAACGTTGACGTCGCTCGCATGCTTATTGAGCGTGGCATGGATCCGACAGCCCAGAACAAGAATGGGGAGACTGCATTGCATCTCGCATTGCTATCAGGAAACGCTGATGTCGCTCACATGCTTATTGAGCGTGGCACGGATCCGACAATCCAGAGCAAGAACGGGGAGACTGCATTGCATCTCGCGTCGCTATCAGGGAACGTTGACGTCGCTCGCATGCTTATTGAGCGTGGCGCGGATCCGACAGCCCAGAGCAAGGACGGCCAGACTACATTGCATCTCGTTTCGCGATTTGGAACGGTTGACGTCGCTCGCGTGCTCATTGAGCTTGGCGCGGATCTCACTGCCCAGAGCAAGGACGGGGAGACTGCATTGCATGTTGCGTTGCAATGCAGAAACGTTGACGTCGCTCGCATGCTTATTGAGCACGGCGCGGATCCGACAGCCCAGAGCGAGGACGGGTGGACTGCATTGCACCTCGCGTCGGGATGGGGAAACGTTGATATCGCTCGCATGCTCATCGAGCGTGGGGCAGATCTGTCAGCCCGGAATAAGGACGGGGAGATTGGATTGCATCTCGCGTTGAGATGGAGAAATGTTGACGTCGCTCGCATGCTTATTGAGCGCGGCGCAGATCCGACAGCCCAGAGCAAGGACGGACAGACTGTATTGCATCTCGCATCGCAATCGGGAAATGTTGATGTTGCTCACATGCTTATTGAACGCGGCGCGGATCCAACAGCCCAGAGCAAGGATGGGCAGACTACATTGCATCTCGCGTCACAATCGGGAAACGTTGGCGTCGCTCGCATGCTTATTGAGCGCGGCGCGGATCCGACTGCCCAGAGCAAGGATGGGGAGACTGCATTGCATCTCGCGTCGCAATCGGGAAATGTTGACGTCGCTCGCATGCTTATCGAGCGCGGCGCGGATCCGACAGCCCAGAGGAAGGATGGACAGACTGCATTGCATCTTGTGTCGCGATTGGGAAACGTTGGCTTCGCTCACTTGCTTATTGAAGGTGGCGCGGATCCGACAGCTCAGAGCGAGGACGGGTGGACTGCATTGCATGTCGCGTTGGGATGGGGAAACGTTGACGTCGCTCGCATGCTTGTTGAATGCGGCGCGGATCCGACAGCCCAGAGCAAGGATAGGGAGACTGCATTGCATCTCGCATCGCGGTCTGGAAACTTTGACGTCGCTCGCATGCTTATTGAGCGTGGCGCGGATCCGACAGCCCAGAGTGAAGACGGGCAGACTTCATTGCACCTCGCGTCGCTATCGGGAAACGTTGACGTCGCTTGCATGCTTATTGAACGTGGCGCGGATCCAAAAGCCCAGAGCAAGGACGGCCAGACTGCATTGCATCTCGCGTCGCAATCGGGAAACGTTGACGTTGCTCGCATGCTCATTGAGCATGGCGTGGATCCGACAACCCAGAGCAAGGGCGGGGAGACTGCATTGCATCTCGCGTCACTATCAGGAAACATTGACGTTGCTCACATGCTTATTGAGCATGGCGCGGATCTGACAGCCCAGAGCAAGGACGGGGAGACTGCATTGCATCTCGCGTTGGGATGGGGAAATGTTGATGTTGCTCGCATGCTTATTGAACGTGGCATGGATCTGATAACCCAGAGGAAGGACGGGCAGACTGCATTGCATCTTGCGTCGCAATCGGGATACGTTGACGTCGCTCGCATGCTTATTGAGCATGGTGCGGATCCGACAGCCCAGAGCGAGGATGGGCAGACTTCACTGCATCTTGCATCACGATGGGGAAGCGCTGACTTCGCTTGCATGCTTATTGAGCGTGGTGTGGATCCGACAACCCAGAGCAAGGATGGGGAGACTGCATTGCATTTCGCCTCGCGATGGGGAAATGTTGACTTCGCTCGCATGCTTATTGAGCGTGGCTCGGATCCGACAGCCCAGAGGAAGGACGGACAGACTGCATTGCATCTCGCGTCGCGATGGGGAAACGTTGGCTTCGCTCACATGCTTATTGAATGTGGCGCGGATCTGACAGCCCAGAGCGAGGACGGGCAGACTGCATTGCATCTTGCGTTGCAATGGGGAAACGTTGACTTCGCTCGCATGCTTATTGAGCGTGGCGCGGATCCGACAACCCAGAGCAAGGACGGGCAGACTTCACTGCATCTTGCGTCGTGATGGGAAAGCGTTGACTTCACCCCCATGCTTATTGATCGTGGTGTGGATCCGACAGCCCAGAGCAAGGATGGGGAGATTGCATTGCATCTTGCGTCGGGATGGGGAAACGTTGATGTCACTCGCATGCTTATTGAGCGTGGCGTAGATCCAACAGCCCAGAGGAAGGACGGACAGACTGCATTGCATCTTGCGTCGCTATCAGGAAACATTGACGTCGGAAACGTTGACCTTGCTCGCTGGGTTATCGAGCATGGCACAGATCCGACAGCCCAGAAGAAGGATGGAGAGAATCTGTTACATCTAGCGTCCGTAAATCAATGCTGGTGGTTAACAGCAGAATACGTGGAAGTCGCTCGTATACTTCTTACGCACGGCGCAGACGTCAATGCCAAGAATATGAATGGGTTGACCCCACTTCATCTGGCATCGCAACACGGGCTCACGGAACTCATGCGCGTACTCGTCGAGCATGGTGCTGATCCTGGTACTCACAACATGAGTTGAATTTCATTCTTACAGGTACAGTATGTACAAGGATTGATCGTAATTCTATTTAGTTGCTATCGGACGATCTATCTGGAGAGCAAAGGTTGTGGAATTGTACTTATACCTGATACTACCTTAATGTTCAATTAACGATGGCCCGTGTGCAGCACGGGCACGGCTAGAGCATGTTTTCGGTTAAGAAAGTGTTATATATGTGTTGTACAGGGTCACGAGAGAAGAATTTCTTTATATGCAACATTCGCTGTTTCTTTTTGAGGCAAATCGTGTGGCAGGAGAACGTGGACACCTTGTGATGATGTTGTCACAGTGCGTAATAAAGCAACAATTGGGGTGCGCAGGTCGATTCCAACGTGCTCGATGGTTTGACCTTGTGACTCGTTGATGTGTAAGTGAACAGGAAAGGAAGATGGCCCAGTGGGCGGAGATGCACTGTCGTCCATAACGTCAGAGGTATGTGGAGCCCGGAAATGACCACCTATGTGGTGAGGAAAGTTTATTACAGGAAATGAAGCCGTGTAGGTGGTGTGGGCAGTGGAATGAGGAGCAGTGGAAGCGTCACGTGTCATGAACGTATCACGAACACGAAAGGAACCCGTGTACGAAGGAAGAGATATAACGGAGGCCCTCGAACACATCCCCAGAAACCAGAAAGTAGAAGAACCAGAGAGAACCAAAATGCACCAAATCGTTGACAAACCACAAATCGCAAAAGCCCTCCAATTAGCAAAAAACGGGTCGGCAACTGGCCCCGACGGATGCCCGTACGAGTTATGGAAAGCCCTGAACGAGAAACACAAAAAAGACTCGAGCGAGGGAAGACCAAGCTTCGATGTCATTAAGACGATGACCACGGTCTTCCAAGACATACAGACAGAAGGAATACACAATGAATCCAACTTCGCATGCGGCTGGATGTGCCCAATCTACAAGAAAAAAGATAGAACAGAGATATGCAATTACAGACCAATCACTCTACTGAACACCGACTACAAATTACTCACCAAAGCCCTGGCCTTACAACTAATAGAAATAGGCGGCAACTTAATCCACAAAGACCAAACCGGATTTGTCCCAAGAAGAATCATCTTCGATAATATAAGACTAGCAAATACAATAATGAACTTCGCAGAACTCACCGAAGCAGATGGAGCCATTATCGCTCTTGACCAAGAGAAAGCGTACGACAGGGTAAGGCACGACTACCTGTGGAAAACACTAGAAGCCTTCAACATCCCGAAAACCTTTATCCAAACAATAAGAGAGCTATATAGAAACGCACACACAGTAATTGCGATAAACGGGATAATGAGCGACCCATTCCAAGTAACAAGTGGGGTCAGACAAGGGGACCCGCTCTCCTGTATACTATTCAACCTAGCCATTGAGCCGTTAGCATGCAGAATAAGAAGCGACGACACCCTAAAAGGTTACAAAATACCGGGTATAGAAGAGAAGATAATAATCAGCCTATATGCCGACGACACCAACCTATTCTTGAGTAAAGAGGACAACATCGACCAAGTCCACAAGATCCTAGAAGAGTGGTGCAAAGCGTCAGGCGCAAAGTTCAACACAGAAAAGACAGAAATCATACCTATAGGAAGACCAGAACACAGACAGAGAATGACTGTCGCAAGGAAACTGAACGAGAATGAACGAGAACCCCTCGACCCAAGCATCAGAATCGCGGAAGACAAAGAGGCTGTCAGGATCCTAGGGGCCTGGATAGGAAACAACATGGCCGCCGCAGAACCCTGGGAACCTGTCCTAGACAAAATCAACAAAGCGTTACAAAGATATAGCAGATCCCACCCCACACTAAAAGGGAGAAAGGTAATCGCACAGATCGTAGCAGGAGGCTACACGCAATTCCTAGCCAAAGCGCAAGGCATGCCGGATCATATCGAAAAAGCGCTAACGAAACTAATCAGGAACTTCATGTGGGAAGAGAGCACATCCCCAAGAATTAAATTAGAATACCTCCACAGCAAAATAGAAGACGGCGGACTCAACCTAATAGACATTAAGTCGAGAAATGAAGCAATAGAGATAATCTGGCTGAAATCATACCTCAACATGTCAACAACCAGACCAACCTGGGCGAAAATCGCAGACACCATAATCGACGCTGCAGCCCCCCCAAGATACAACACCCTAGCGAGACTCAACACCTTCCTACAAACATGGAACCCCGTAACCAAAGGACCACGAGCAGACAAAATGAACAACGAACTGCAAAGAATGCTTCGAGCCGCGCGAACACACAACGCCAACTTCGCCGCGATCAAACTATCCGTGAGCCTGAAACAAATGCTACCAGCATGGTTCCAGAAGGACAACGATGACACCCCGATCACGACCAGAGCAGCAAGATGCTTGCTCAACAAGCATAGAGCAAAAACGATCGCCGACTTAATGAAAATATCAGCCAGATTGAGAGATAACACCAACGAAATAAACCACAGACCGACGAACTATTGCGGCTGCAGAGACTGCGCCAATGACAACCTGAAGGACTGTGTCCACCCCCATGACTGCGCAAAAGAAGCCCTAGCAAGAATTCACAAAACAGCACCGAAAACTAACCCCCTCAATCCAGGGGGCCACCGCGACAACCTATCCCTAACGACACGGAGGAAACAACAAAATAAAAGAGCAAAAGAGAACAATGGATCAATCACCTTTGACCCATCGCTAACAACGAAAGACGACATCATGGAGGGTTTCCGAGTATTCACCGACCCCCAGAGGATATCCAGATACCTGGCCCAAAGGATAAGAAACGACCAGGTCGACCAACGACACAACAAGATCACAGTGTACACCGACGGAGCCTGCATTAACAACGGGAAGGAAAACGCTAGGTGCGGAGCCGGTGTATGGTTCGGCCAAGATGACCCAAGGAACTGCGCCATCAGAGTGCCCGGAAGCGAACAATCTAACCAAATAGGAGAGTTAGCAGCCATAATCATCACAATACAAAACTCCCCCAACTTCTGCCCACTCGAGATCATCTCAGACTCCAAATACGCTATAGAAGGCCTAACTGAACACCTACCGAACTGGGAAGACCAAGGATGGACAGAAATTAAGAACGCCAACTTCTTCAGGAAGGCGGCATACCTACTCAAAAGAAGATCAGCGAAAACAACCTTCACATGGGTCAAGGGTCACAGAGGAGTGCGGGGAAATGAAGAAAGCGACAGACTAGCGAAGGAAGGAGCCGAAAACGAAAGGCACACACCGCTGGACCTCGAGATCCCGATAGAATTCGATATCCAAGGAGCAAAACTGGCGACAATAACACAGGCGACAGCCTACAAAGGAATACGGAAAACAAGGCGAGAAGATCCAAGGCCAGAGGCTGAAGAATACCTGAGAATAACAAAAGTGGCAATCGAAGAGCTCAACGGAACGAAAGAGACGCACGACACGATATGGAAAAGCCTAAGGAAACCAGTCTTTAGACCACGCGTGCAACAATTCCTGTATAAGACGATTCATAAAGCCTACAAAATTGGAGACCACTGGAACAACATACCAAGATACAGAGAGAGAGCGATCTGCTCGGAATGCAACAGGACCGAATCAATGCAACACATCCTCCTAGAATGCAATAGGCCTGCTCGCGAGTTAATATGGGGAAAAGCGAAGAAGATTTGGCCGCACGGCCCACAAACCTGGCCAAACATCACAATCGGCACAATACTAGGGGCAGGGTGCATCTCCATGACAAGAGAAGAGGAGACAAACGAGGGCCCCAACACGATATCGATGGCTGACAAAGGAAAAACGAGACTAATACAAATCCTGTAACTGGCCTTGGGAACAGGAGCTGATGCATCGCTCTGTTGTCCATGTAAGACATGAAGAACTGGTACAAAAGGTATCTTGGTCTAGTCCTGTGATGTCATCATGCGTCATGAGTCTAGACGCGGTGTCTTGCTTCTTGAGTTACTGGTCTGATGATATGTTCTTGTGCCCTGTTTCATGTTTACCCATCTGTATTGGCCTAGCCTGTGGAGGCCCTTGTACCTTTACCATTGTTTCGGACTTTTTAGACTCCCACTCGGTTCGGCCTTAGGCCCCTAGCCAGTCTATCCTGTAACAG
>QFEZ01005458.1:0-19757 GCA_003316425.1 Russula lepida
GAGATGCAGCAATACCTCTCAACCCTATGAAAAAAGCTGCATACTTTCTCTCACTAGTTACCAAAGATGAAACTAGAGGATAGAAGAGACACTAACACAACTGGCTCCAAGAAATTCAAGATGATCCCATCTTGCTTCCCCAAACCAAGAACCCATGGCAAGTAATACATATAACAAGACTTCCTCCAGGTGTTTATCAACTATGCTGTTAGAGAAAAAGCCCAAGATGAGCTGTATATGCTTAAGATGAAAGATGGCAACATGGACCAATACATAGCTGACTTCTCCCTCAAATGCCAAGATGCACAGGTCAACTTGAACAAGCCAGCTGTCCTTCAAATCTTTTACCACAGACTTCCTGTTGGACTGGCAGAAAAATGTATTGATAAAAACCCCCACAACTTTGCCTCTTGGGCCAAAGAAGCACAAGACAGACAATGAAACTGGCTGATGAAGCAGTCATTGTATAAGGGGCTTACAAGATCCCCAAGAAATTCCCCACTCCAACAAAACCAAATGAACCAAACATGGTGTCCTTCTCAAAATACATGGAGAAGAGGACAAGGACAAGGACAATGGCACAATGCAGCACATCCTAGGGCTCCACCTCCCAACCCAAATGCAATGGATGTTGATAGTGTCTGTCAGGGGTAGGGGTGACCCCCAGGGTCAAGGGGTCAGATCACAGAGGGGTCAGGGTAGAGGTTATCATTGTGCTACCCCTGGTTAACCCCTGGGTCAGAGGCTACCCACTTGGATCAGGCCAGAGCAAAACACCCACATTAAGTGCCCATCAACAATGCCTCAAGTGCTTGTCAACAATGCATTGAGAAAAATGAGAAGTCACTACCATCATGTTTTCAACAATCTGCAAGATGACTGCAATCCTGACACCACTCTTTTTGTATCAGTATCACCAGACAGTGGCAGACATAAGTATTCAGTAGGAATAACATTGTATTTAAGCAGCCTTCTTGATGTTTTCATCCAAGTTGCATTCAGTCACTTTAGTGCCAATAACATTTTGTTTTTCCTCTTCTCATTGTGTGCACCCTCATCTCCTATTGCTAGCTATGCTCATATCTCAGATGATATCTGGAACTGCTGTCCATGAACTGCCATTCATGATATGCCGCCCATCATTGTTTTTATCTTGTCTGATTGTCTTGGCACTTGTTTGTAGAGCCATTGTCCACAATGTGCCTCTTGTCTCACTACCCACCACTCACTGGCAGTCACTGCCCATGTTTCTGTGTCCCACATAATCTGCTTATCACACTTTTACTTGGACAACAACACTGGCACCCTACAGCCATTACACCATTACACTATTATGTCCACTACCCCTACCCCTCAGCCATATGCCTCCAGTAATCCCTCTAAATGCAAAATCGTGACACACATTGCACCTAATGGCACTTAGTATGATGTGCCAGCAAAGTGACAATGTACCAGCAATGTTGCCAATGCAAACAGGGCAGTCCCTAATGCCCTTTCCAGCAGTGTAACTTGGCTAGGTGTCCACACTGCAACTTCTGTTCAAGAGGCAGCAATGCCATTGGGAACAATGACAACAGGAAAAGCTAGAATAACAGTTTTCAGTTCTGAGGAAGAGGATGATGTTCAACTCACCACCACTGGAGTCAACAAAGGAATCCACATGGACAAGATTCATGTCCAGCATATTGAGGAGGTGTCTAAAGGGCTAGTGCTAAGCAGAAAGCAGCAATCAAAGGAGGCAACACCAGTATGGGCAACACCATCATCAGGTGAATCAAGGGAGATGGAGAATGCCCCCATGCCAATTGGAAAGTGTAAATCATTGGCCTCTGCATCAGTAGAGTTGCTGTTGGAGAGTGGTAATAATGAAAAAGAATTCAGTGAGTTGCAGAATTCTCAAATTACAGTGGCAAAGAGAACTCACAAACTTACAGATCAAATCAAGGCTAAATGGGACAGCCCCATATATTCATTCTTCTCATTGAGCTTTGGCATTAATGACCAACGCAAATGCCATGTCTTCACATGCCTGCAAAAACACTGTAAAGAGAAGATATTCTGTTATTTAGATAAAAATGATGCACATTCAATGAGTAATTTGCGATGGCATGCACAATCCTGCTGGGGTCTAGAGGTTGTAGTGGTGGTTACTGATGCCATGGACAATGTGACATACCAGAAGATCATTTGGAATTTTCAGTGCTCTGGGAAAGTGATAGCATTTTTTGAATGGAAAGACAAAAATGCAGTCACTTACTCAACTATTCAGCATACAGTGGCCAAGACCAGAGCTGAACTCATTCATTGGGTCTGTGAAAGTCTCTGCCCCTTTAGCATTGTCAAAGATCATGGGTTTAATTGCCTTATGAAGATCAGGCATCCAAATTACTGCATCCCATCGCTGAGCATGGTTGGTTGCAATGTGAAAAATGTCTTTGCCCAAGTCTGGAAGCAAATTGCAAAAATGCTACAGGTGAGTAACTGATCTAGAAACATTTTCAGTACTAATCTCAATGAAGGGATATGAAGGGACACTTAACTATGCAACCAATTGCTGGACATTGCTGAATCATTGAGCATACATGGCGATAATGGTTCATTTCCTATACAACAGGATCCCAATTAGTGTTCTACTTGACATAGTTGAGGTTACAACAGTGTGTACCTCCAATAAAATAATCCAAGTAGATGATGAAGCCTCATTGATGCATTGAATAGGCTCATTCAGGTGAAAACCTTGTAAACACTTTTGCTGATATTCTGAGGGAGTTTGGCATTGAGAAGGTGAGCAAACCCAAGTATTGTTCTGCAGATCTGAGATTGCCACAGATCCTTAGCATTATGACCGATAATGCATCTGCAAACAACATGATAATTATTGAATTAGCAAAAATACTTCCTGGCTTCCCTGGACAAGTGAATTAGACTTGCTGCTTTACTCATATCATAAACCTTGTAGCAAAGAGTCTGATGAAACTGTTTGAGATCAAAAAGAAGAATGAGGAAGAAATCCTCACTAAAGTGGAACAAAATCTGCAATGTCTTGCAGATGAGATTGACATGGAAGACCTTGAGACCCAGATAAAGACATATCAGGACAGTGGACTTGGAGCAGAAGAGGTGGATGACAACAATGACATATTTGATGAAATCAGAGAGATGGATGAGTATGAGGCCACTGAATTTCAAGATGAGATATTGCCCATCCAGCTTGTGTTGGTCAAGGTTAGAAATATAGATAAATTTCAATGAACAGAGTACTCACCACTTCCCTGTAGCTGCAAAAAATATCCTTTAAAGTGATAAACTCCTTGATGAAGCTGATACCAGAGTGGAAGCGGATCATTGCTGAATTGAACTTAGCACCCAGGATGATACCTCAAGATGTTTTGACATGCTGGAACTCAACATTTGACATGTTGGACATGGCACTGGAATACCAGAAGGCTGTTGTTGTGATGGCCATCAGGAAAATGGAAATTTTCTTAATGTCTTATTGCATCCTTATAGTACTTAATACCTCCTTAAAATCTTCTTAAACACAGTTTAAGTAGGTTCACACTTTTTAAGACCATTTTAAGTAACTTAAGCCAACTTCAAGCAGTTTAAGGAAATATCCATTTTCCTGATGAGTTCGGTAGCTGTTATTTGAAATATGGGCTGTTGCAAGCCCATCAGCATTGATCTGAGCAGCTCCTTGGCCCATGCATAGTGATCAGTGGGGGGCCTCATGCAATGGCAATTGTATTTGATGGATTTACCATAGCCCATGGTCAGCACATTATATGCATGCAATGGCCCATATGACACTGTAGTTTGGCAGCTGTTATTTGAAATATGGGCTGCTGCAAGCCTATCAGCATTGGCCTGAGCAGCTTCTTGGCCCATGCATAGTGATTGGCAGGGGGCTTCACATAGCAGCAATTGTAGTTGATGGGTTTACCATGGCTCATGGTTGGCACATCATGTGTATTCAATGGCCCACACAACACTGTAGTTTGGCAGCTGTTATTTGAACTATGGGCTGCTGCAAGCCCATTGGCATTGACCTGAGCAGCTCCTTGGCCCATGCATAGTGATCAGTGGGGGGCCTCATGAAATTGCAATTGTATTTGATGGGTTTACTGTAGCCCATGGTCAGCACATCATGTGCATGCAATGGCTCATATGACACTGTAGTTCGGCAGCTGTTACTCAAAATATGGGCCACTGCAAGCTTGTTAGCATTGACCTGAGCAGCTCCTTAGCCTATGCATAGTGATTGGTGGGGGGCCTCATGCAATGGCAATTGTATTTGATGGGTTTACTATAGCCCATGGTCAGCACATCATGTGCATGCAATGGCCCATATGACACTGTAGTTTGGCAGCTGTATTTGAACTATGGGCTGCTGCAAGCTTGTTGGCATTGACCTGAGCAGCTTCTTGGCCCATGGTTGGCACATCATGTGCATGCAATGGCCCATATGACACTGCAGTTCGGCAGCTGTTATTCAAACTATGGGCTGCTGCAAGCTTGTTAGCATTGACCTGAGCAGCTTCTTGGCCCATACATAGTGATTGGTGGGAGGTCTCATGTAGCAGCAATTGTATTTGATGGGTTTACCATGGCCCATGTTCAGCACATCATGTGCATGCAATGGCCCATATGACACTGTAGTTCAGCAGCTGTTATTCAAACTATGGGCTGCCACAAGCTTGTTGGCATTGACCTGAGCAGCTTCTTGGCCCATGCATAGTGATTGGCAATTGTATCTGATGGGTTTACCATGGCCCATAGTCGGCACATCATGTGCATGCAATGGCCCATACAACACTGTAGTTCAGCAGCTGTTATTTGAAATCATCAGGAAAATGGAAATTTTCTTAATCTCTTATTGCATCCTTATAGTACTTAATACCTTCTTAAAATCTCCTTAAACACAGTTTAAGTAGGTTCACACTTTTTAAGACCATTTTAAGTAACTTAAGCCAACTTTAAGCAGTTTAAAGAAATTTCCATTTTTCTGATGATATGGGCTGCCACAAGCTTGTTGACATTGACCTGAGCAGCTTCTTGGCCCATGCATAGTAATCAGTGGTATAATTTATTAATAATTGGAATCAGTGCCCATGCATGAGCTTGCGCAAGACTGTGCATGCAGCAATGAGCCACTCAAAGCTTATTGGCAGGGATCAGGAAACAGTTTGCTTGAATTGAGGACTCTTATGAGAAATGTTCAGGGATATTATAATTCAATGCTCTTAAACAATGCAAATCTTGGGGGCTAATGGGGAGCTAAAGCAATCTATTGGAATGAGGCCATTTAACTTCAGCAAAATCAGGAGGTGGGTGGCTCTTTAGCAAATCATTGAACCTGGAATCTGCTTGCATGGCCATTGAATGCCACATGGCACTTTGTCTTGCTCCCCATGCAGCTTGCCCTGGCTGTGATCTGGGCTCAATGAGCCCTTGCTTCTATTGCCAAAATCATTCTTGATGTAGAAAAAATCTGAGAGCAGACTCCATCTCAACTTGGAGACACCAAAGCTCTTTGATCCACCATGTCTTTTGAGCCTTTGCCCTCAGCCAATGCACTCAATAAACTGTGTTAAAATTTATTTGTTAAACATCCATTCAGAGAGCACATGAACTGAAATGCACCTACAGTCATTCATCCATGCCCTGACATCAGCATCTCTCCAGATGTCCATAGACCAGAACCAAGGAAGTGATTTATTCCATTGCCCATGCACATTAGGTGCAATTACTATTGTGTCAATTCTCAAATCCTGGCACTCCAAAATTTTGTACCAATCAAGGAGAGAGGTGTCAGTGCCAAGATCTAACATTGACTGCTGTGCATGATTATACACCCAAGCATGATGCTGAACAGTTGACTCAACTGCATGCACTTCTGCCCAGGCTTGTGTCTTTAGCCTCTGTGTACATGCTGGATGCACATCATTTCTGAACAGGTAGGATTTGTGGCCCAGGGCAATGCAAATGTGGTGCAAAGAGTCATTGAGTTGGCCCTCTTGCAGGTGCAATTATGCATTTGCCAGATTTTCAGCAGCATTCCTATTACACCAGCTGGGTCCCAGATGTGAGGGAAGGTGCAATGAGATGTGCTCTGCATTTATGCGACCATTAGAAGAGCTGTGTTATAGGGGTTGCATTTGATAGCATTCTTCAGCAGCCAAATTGTGCCCATCATTTTCTTCCTCACCAACACCATCAAATTCAGCACCAGTATATATTTCTCTTGCATAATCATCACCCCTGTAACCAGCACCTGGAAGGGGGCTAGCTTGTATGCCTCCTGTATTAGGGTAAGTTCTAGAACCGGACCATATGACAAAATTTTTGTGTTATCTCCATCTTGCTCTTGTACTATTAGCTTTGGGGCTGCCTTGTGTAGCCTCATGTCTGCCTCACACTGCTGTCATTGTCTTGTTTTCCCTCTCCCTTATTGTATAGGCATCAGCTGTTCCCCCTTGTGATCTGTAATGGATCTATCTTTAGACTCCTATCTGTACCATTGTACCCAGCTTCCCTGCGTCTCAACTCCTACAGCTTAAATAGCGCTCCTTAGTGATGGTGTATCGCTAAGTTGAGTCTCTTGTCTAAACAACAAGAAGCTTGCTTGTTCTCTTCATTGGGTGGCTCGTCTAAGGTATCTGACAGAGCGGGAACCTGTACAGACTTAGTGTCTCCTATTCCATCATACTTTGAAGGGTTAGATCCCCCACTTCAGAGTCTGCTCATCATGCTTCTCAAGTGGTGGTAACATTAGACTCAACTTCCTTAAACAAGGTGGCAGGTGGTGACAAAGAGATCATTCCAACCCCTGACCAGCTTCTGGTCTTCAGGGCCAACTACTGGGTAAAGAAGCTCAAAACCAAAAATCTGATAAACTCTGCTGAATTCCCTCTTCTCATCTATCGCAACAACAATTACGTGTGCCTCAACAAAGGATCTATCTTAGTCTGCCTCTGGAACGACCATTGGCACCGCCTCGAATGCCCTGACCACCCTATTTTAGGAGAAGAAATTCCCTGGCTCCACCATTACAATGGACCCACACCTAAACCCAAAACGCCAACCCCCCAAGCAGGGAAAGACAAAGAAATAGCATCAGAACAATCTATTGACAAGCTTGAATAGAAGAATATCAATGAACTCATCAGGCGAAGCCCAGCCCAGATTTATACCCCACTCCCTGGACCCACCTCTACCAGAAAAACCCAATTCACCCTTATACACAATGACCCAACTATAGTGACCCAAACCCAAATACTGACCACCAAGGAAAAGCTTGCCACCTCTTTTGATAAAGCCTTCAAACATACAAATGATCCACTGCTGCCACCACTCGAATGGACACCCCCATCCAGAAACTCCCATGGAGGAGGCAGAGGTGGTGGAGGAGGAAGACCCCATGGAGGACATGTTCCCCCAAACCTCCAACCAGTTTCCCAAGCAAATGATGCCAGGCCAATGGGGGACCTCCCCAACATCTTCAATGGAGATAGGACCAAAGCAGATGCCTTTATCAATCAGCTAAACCACTACTTTCTCCTTAACCTTGACATCCCAGGGTTCAACTCCCCTATTAAGAAAGTTGCACTTGCCATCATGCTCATCAAAGCAATGTCCCCACCCTCTGGGAACACTTCAAGCAAGAGTTTCAGCACAAGTTCCAAGACTCCTCAAATGAACAAAGGGCTAGGGCTGCACTTGAAAACCACTGAATGAAGTACCCTGATATCGATGCCTATGTCTCTTCATTTGAAGAATTACTCCATGTAGCAGGATATACTGCCAGAAACCACAAAAGCGCAAACCTCTTCCTACGAGGACTGCCCAGGTTTATTGCCATTGAAGTAGTCAAGGCTCCGACCCCATCCACTTATGAAGAAACCAAGCAGAAAGCCATTGATGCCACTAAAGCCAACCAAATCATCCAAGGAATGTTTGGCAATTGAAACCCACAAGGCACCAACCAACTGAACTGGTGAAACAACCGCCAGGGGAACCAACACCCTAACTAGTACCAAAACTTCCCTTTCGTCCAGAGGCCTCCCCAAACTATGACCAGATGGATGCCCCTGGACACATCCACTAACCAAAACTCCAGAAACTACACTCCTCCAGTCAACTTGTCCACAGCCCCTCGTACCATGAACAATGTCCCAGTTCCCATGGACTTGAGTCATTCTAGAGCCCCCATCCACTATGGACAAAATAGAGGAGGACCCAGGGGACAGGTGGCCCAAACCATACCACAAAACACCAACAATACATGCTTTGAGTACAGACAGGTTGGCCACTATGCCTGCAATTGCCCTACTAGGAGATGCCAAACCATGGCGAACCTCATCAACTTCAAGGAGCAAGAATACAATGAGGATGCCACCACTGTAGGAGCTCAGGATGAGGGAACCACTTATGACAGGCTAAACACCCTCCGGGATGAGCTTATGTCAATGCAACCTATAGAATGTGAGAAGTTGGCAAAGGAGATGGGAGCCTAGGAGGATTTTCCATCAGTCTGATCAGGTCGGCCTTGATCAGGCTTAACAGCAATTTGAATGTATATATGTCTGCCTGGAAATCTATGACAGTTTGTTTTTTTATTCATTCAATTGCAAAAAGGGCCAAAGCCATTGCACTCCTTGACTCAGGAGCCACTGAAAACTTCATGATCCTCTTGTATGCCAAATGGTTAAAACTCCCCATTAAAAAGCTTTCCAAACCTCACAAGCTCTTCAACATCAACAGGATGGAGAACTGCAGCAGTGACCTACAGTATTACACTATCATCCATGTCCGAACTGGTACCACCACTACCATGCTTCACTTCCTCCTTTTGGACTTAGGAGAGCACAAGGTGATCCTAGGATATCCATGGTTTGCTGCAGTGCAACCCAAGATAGATTGGAAAAGAGGATGGATTGACCACACCCAACTATCTATAATCTTTTGCAGCCCCAATGCAAAAAGGGCCCAATTTGTCCCCCATACAAAGAACCACCCATGCTCCCTGAACAAGGATTGATACTTTGTGGGGAGAGTCACTTTCGGGAACCTGACAGTGGACTCAGACCTCAAGAAAATTCCCTAATAGTACTGCCATCATGCTAAGGTGTTCAGCGAAGACCAGTCTCAATGCCTCCTGGCCCATTCAATATGGGATCACATGATTGAACTGCTCCCAAATGCCCCACAAACCCTGCCAGGAAGGTTGCTTCCCCTAACTCAACAAGAAATCCAGGAGATCTACAAATTCATTAAAGAACATCTGAAATGAGGAACTATCCAAGAATTGTGGAGCCCATATGCTGCCAACTTCTTCTTTGTCAAGAAAAAGGATGGGAAACTTCAACCAGTCCAAGATTACCACCCTATAAACAAGTGGACAACGAAGAACTGCAATGTTTCCCCTTTGATTCCCCAGACAATCGACTGACTATCTGGATGCATGCTCTTCACCAAATTTGACATCTGATGGGGATACAACAATATCTGCATCAAGGAAGGCAACGAATGGAAGGTGGCCTTCCTTACCCCTGAAGGACTCTTTGAACCAGCAGTGATGTTCTTTGGCTTGACCAACTCTCCTGCCACGTTCCAGATGATGATGAACATGATCTTTCGAAAAGAGATCGCCCAAGGGTGGATGTCTATATACATGGACAACCTTGCCATCCATACCAAGAAGAAAGAAGGAGAAACTGAAGAACAACATAAGTTGTGACACCAGAAACTCGTCCACCATATCCTCAACAAACTGGCATACCACAACCTCTACCTCAAACCTGAGAAATGTGCCTTTAAACAAGAAGAGATCAACTATCTGGGGGTCGTGGTTGGTAAAGACTCCCTCAAGATGGATCCACAGAAACTACAAGGAGTGGCAGACTAGCCAGTACCCAAAACTCCCACTGACATTCACTGCTTCCTAGGCTTCACCAGATACTACAGATACTTCATCCCCAACTATTCAAAGATCGCCCGACCACTACTCAACCTCACCAAGAAAAGCATTCTCTGGCAATGGGGTGCAGCACAAGTCAGAGCATTTGAAACCTTGAAGAGCCTCATGTGTCAGAAACCTGTCCTCGTCCAACCTGACTTCAACAGGAAGTTCTACCTCCAGACCAATGCTTCCACTTATGGAATCGGAGCAGTGCTCTCTCAGGAGAGAGGGGGACCCGACACTCCTCCTGAAAAGAAAACCAAATCAAGGCTCCACCCAATTGCATACTATTCAGCCACCTTCTCACCCGCGGAATGCAACTACAATATCTATGAACGAGAGCTGCTTGCCATGATGAAGGCCCTTGCCCATTGAAGACACTACCTAGGGTGGACCAAACACCCTTTCATCATCCTCACCAACCACACCAACCTCCAATATTGGAAAGCCCCTTGCAATCTCAATTGTCAAACTGCCCAGTGGCATGCAGACCTATAGAAGTATGACTATGAAATCCACTACATCCCCAGAAAGACTAACATTCCACCTGACACCCTCTCCCAACCTCCAGGAGTCAACCAAGGGCAAGAAGACAACCAGAATGTGGCCCTCATTCCCCACAGACAATTCTCCATTGCTCAAATGTGGCCTGAGCCCTCCCTCTTTGAAAAACGGTCTTTGATGGTGGTACACCATGACCACCCCTCTGTGGGTCACCCAGGGAGGGATGAAACCCTGCAACAAGTTCAGAAGTACATCCAATAGCCCAGGATGAAACAATGGATTGCCAACTACATCAGAGGATGTGCCATCTGCCAGCAGAACAAAACAACAACCCATCCAACTTATACCCTGCTATATTGCATCACTACTGAACCCACCACTCTCCCTTTTCAACAGGTTTGCATGGACCTTATCATAGGCCTCCCTCCAACCCAGGGGAAGGATGCAATCCTTACAGTTATCAACCACAGGTGTTCTAGAGCAGCCATCTTCATCCCTTGCTCTACCACCATCATAGGGCCCAGAATCACCCAGCTCTATCTCAACCATGTCTATCAATGGTTTGGGTTACCCTTGAAGCTCATCACAGACCAACATCCCCACTTTACCTCTCACTTTGGTAGAGTGCTGTCAAAACACCTGGGCATCCAACAGAACCTGTCAATAGCCTTTCACCCTCAAACTGATAGACTCTCGGAGCGAAAGAACCAGTGGATAGAGCAATACTTTCACTTGGTCATGTCAAGTTAGCCAGAGGATTGGTCTAGCTGGCTTTCAATTGCTTCTGCTGTGCACAACAATTGGAGGAACATGACCACTGGATTATCCCCCAATCAAATCCTCTTTGGCTATGAAACTACCCTTGTGCCTGCCATGCTGCCCGAGGTTAACAACCAAGCAACCCTGGAATGTGTGGACCAGATGACAAAGTATTGAGCCCAGGCTGTAGAGGCTATCAACCGCGTTGCCCAGAATCAGGGGGTGCCCCCTTTGCAATTCAATAAAGGTGACCAGGTTTGGCTAGATGCAAAGAATCTCTGTCTACCTTATCAAACCACCAAGCTGGCTCCTAAATGGTATGGCCCCTTTTTCATTGAACAGGAGATATCCCCGGTTGCCTACTGCCTTCGTCTGCCAGCATCATGGAACATCCATGACATATTCCATGCCTCCCTGCTCTTACCATATAGAGAAAATCCCATCCATGGCCCCAATTTCACTCAACCACCTCCTGACATGATCGAAGGAGAAGAAGAATACAAAGTGGAGCATCTCATAAACCATCAGCATCATGGATAGTCTCAACAGTTCTAGTACTTTGTGAAATGGAAGGGGTACCCTGAAAGTGATAACACCTGGGAACTGGCCTCTGGAATTCATGCTCCAGAACTCCTCAAGCAATATCATTGGCACTACCCACTCCAGGATAAAAGGGGGAAGGCAACAGTGAAAAAGTCAACAGCCCGAGTTTGTTCCATTCCTTCATGTCCTCAAACACTTCTGTTGAATCTCCAAACATATCCCACACCAACTTGCCCATTCCAATCACTGCCTACCATGACTTGATCCCCCTCATGGCAGCCCTCCTGGTCAAGACCGCTATGCAGATCCTTGAGGACATGCACCAATGTCACCAACAACAACCCAAGGAGGGGCTGACCCCTGTCTCACCCTGAACCACCCTCAACATCATCAGAAACCCCAAGTGTACCATCCCAGCTGCCACCCAAGTCACCGAGGGCCTTGCAGCAATGATCAAGAGGAGGGAGGACTTCTTTCACCTCAAACACCTTCTCATGGAGGGGCACATTGCCACCCTTGAGCAGCACCTTGGGAATGCCAATTGAGAGCCCTTTACCGCTGCCCCCGAGGAGTTTTCCATCAATGCAGGGCAACTCCCCAATACCACCCTCCCTGTCAGACAAAATGCCAGACAGCTTGCCAAATGGATGCAACACCTCAATGACAGACATGCCCTCCTCTACACTGAGAACGACAGGCCTGGGGACCAACCCTATGCCATTGAACTCCATGCTGCCCTCAATCTCTTGGATGAGAGCCCAATTGCCCTTCTTCCAGGCTGGTTCATTTGGGGACTCATTGGGCCTGCACCTGCCTTCAACATCATCTGTGCTACCAAAGATGCCACCTACGACTGGAGACTCTATGTGGAACTCCTCCACTATTGAGACCTTGATGGGAAGATCGTTACTATGAAGGATGCGATTGCAGGACTTGAGGTGGAACTTCAGAGCCTGGTGGGTGAGCAGTGGCTTTCCCTTGGATGACTCAAGAGAGCCCAAGCCACAGTATGCCTAGGACACATCCGACTTGGAGCCAGATGCCCTGGACAGGCTGATCGGATAGGGTGGTGACAACCACACGATAGACAGGTACACTGGGACATTGAACAAGGACATTCAAACTAATGAGGAGGGTGGTATAACTGTAGTGTTGCTGCAGCTTGAGCCGCATTTTTGCTATCTTTTGCAATACATTACATAAGGTCATGAAAATTTGCATGTAGATAGACCTATATCAGGAGCCACAGGTTACTTAAGACAACTTTTTGATCCAAGCAATGGTTCATGCATAATTAAAGAAACTTTAAATGGCTCAGCCAAGCCAGTTTTCCAAGCCAGTTGAATTATGCATGAACTGTTGCTCAGATCAAAAAGTTGTATATTTTCTTAGTGTCAAAGTCAGAAGTCTCACTAAGGAACTGCCAAAGCCATACTGGGTCTCTTGAATTTTCAATCCACTGGCAAGCCATGCAGCATATCCCTTGTGCCCTGATGTGCCTATCTCCTTTTCTGTCAATTCAAGAAGAATTTCTGCCTGAGAAGGGACTGAAGCCAGTGGTCAAAATAAACTAAGGCAAAATAATAAAACTCATGCCTCTCCATCTTGATATCATAGATGTCCATGACAGTGACATTGTGCATGCGCTCCTTTTTTGCATGTTCCTCTTTTGCAGCCCAAACCCTAATAGAATCTGTGCTTGCTGAACTGTCTATGTTATCAAATGCTACCAAGCTGAGCATTGCCCCAGAGAGTGCCCTGCGGTAGCATTTGGATACAGCATTGACTGCATGATCTCTGTGAGCTCTGATTTGATACCTGTGAGAAAGAGCCTACCCAAATCAATGAGTTTCTTCCAATTCAAGTCATTCATGTGGTTGTCTATGACCTCCCTGCAATGTGATGTCAACATCCCCCTTGTGCTCCTGGAGATCTTATTTAGCAGAGCCCAAAGCATTTCAATCATCTCACCATCTATTTGTTGGCTGCCTTCAATGAAACTGGGTGAATACCTAGTGACACAGGTATCCTGGTGCCCATGGATATGGAAAAGACTGATGCCCAATCTGAGCTCCAGGCTGTCAGGAATCTTGAGATACCTGCTACTAGCTACTCTGTCCTTCATATGAATGCTCCATTCTCACATGACATTGTAGCAAATGAGGGCCACCTCTATGCCACCCATGTTAAAGTTCAGGGCCTTGAATATGGAATAGTCCATGTTTTTCTGGCTTCTGGGACCTCAATTTTGCCTGGAATGCTGATTTATATGGGCACTCACACTTTACCCCTTTGAAAATCAACTATGGAGTCTGGCACAAAGCTCCCATGAATGCATGCTGTGGCCCCAATTCCTGTTGATTCAAGGTGGCCACTATGCTTATTTGCATTGCTTACTGCGCAGTGATCATGGCATGTTGATCTCTGTCAGAGCATGAGCAAATGCCTGCTGAAGCATAAGATATAGACTTACCTGCTGCCTCTCAGCTGCCGACCTCAGATGTGACTCATACAGTTTTTTGCTAACCATAAATCTAGTTCCATCAGAAAGCAGAACATCAGTTTCAGGATTCTTCATCCTCATGAGCTCTGCTTGGAAGTTGCCATCCATCATAAAGCCTCACATGAAAAGGTTTTTGCTGAAACAAACTGTTGGCAGCTTCCAGGTGGCAATATGTATAGACACACCTATTTTCATACTCTTTCCAATCTTCAGGGAGGTTTATTTCAGGCTGTGCACACAAAGCACAGAATATAGCCATTGAACCTGGCTTCAGATCTTCATTTTCACCATACCTGAAACCGAAGCACTTTTGAGTAATTAGAGTTCTCCACAGTCTACTAACCCTTAGCAGCTGCTAATATTGGTCCTACATCTGCAGGTTAATTTACTATCAGCAGTTGAGCTGGCCTGACCCACTGGCACAGTATTTGGAAATTTGTTGCTTGTCAGCCTCTTTAAGCGATTAATAAACTGGCTTGGGGTTGTCTTGTACTCAAGATTGTCCAGGTAAAACTCTTCCAGCAGCTGAAATGTAAATGCTGTCCTGGGGTTTTGAAAGGTTGCTGGAAAGAGCCCTGCCTCTATCAGCTGCATGTTGTGCTCTGGGGCATTGGGGCAGCAACACCACCTGACACCAATCTCATGGATGCTGGATCTATCAACTATGGTAATGACTGGGTTTCCATCTTTGTCATTTTGCCCAGGTTTTGAGTTGCCAAAGCCAAGTTGAAATGCACCCTGGTTGGCAGCTGCTGAATATTCATCCACTAGCATGTTGTCACTCATCAGGAAAATGGAAATTTCCTTAATGTCTTATTGCATCCTTATAGTACTTAATCAATAGTTCTGGTAAGAAAATTGTAACTTTAGCACAGTTGTGCTGTATAAGAGGATTCTATCCATTACAGTTCTTTACTGTGAGATAAAGTTATAGTTTTTCACAGCAATTACATATAAAAAGGATATAGTTTTCACAGCAGTACATATATAAGGGATATAGTTTTACAGCAGTCAACAAAACTAGAGATATATTTTTCACAGCAATATTTATGGAAGGGATATAGTTTTAAAGCAGTTAATATAACTACAGATATAGTTTTCACAGCAATCTTTATGCAACAGATATAGTTTTCACAGCAATATTTATGGAAGGAATATAGTTTTCACAGCAATCTTTATGCAATGAATATAGTTTTACAGCAGTTAATATAACTAGAGATATAGTTTTCACTGCAATATTTATGCAAAGGATATAGTTTTACAGCAGTTAATATAATAAAAGATATAGTTTTCACAGCAATATTTATGCAAGGGATATAGTTTTGCAGCAGTTAATATAACTAGAGATATAGTTTTCACAGCGATCTTTATGCAAGGAATATAGTTTTGCAGCAGTTAATATAACTAGAGATATAGTTTTCACAGCAATATTTGCACATAGTTCAGTCAAAAATAGTCACACTTCTGGTTTCCCCAACATGTACAAATGGTCATACAAGTAGGACTACCTGATGGCTGGCCAAGCCAATGTATATGTGGATCCAGCCAACCCACACAATGTTATATCCCCAGATCAAAATAATACTATAGTGTAAGGTACTGTATGGTGTAAAGTGTACTTGGCCAATACCACATGTGGGAACATGCATGCTATGTACATATGGTACTGGCTGGCCATGCTGAATACAGGCAGTTGGCCAATACCATATGTGTAACCATACATGCTATGCACATATGGTACTGGCCAGTTATGCTGAATACAGGCAGTCAGCTAATACCATATGTGTGACCATACATGCTATATACATATGGTACTGGCCGGCCATGCTGAATACAGGCAGTTGGCTGATACCATATGTGTGACCATACATGCTATATACATATGGTACCAGCCAGCCATGCTGAATACAGGCAGTCGGCTGATACCATATGTCTGACCATACATACTATGCACATATGGTATTGGCCAGTTATGCTGAATACAGGCAGTTAGCTGATACCATATGTGCACCCATACATGCTATGCACATATGGTACCAGCCAGCCATGCTGAATATGGGCAGTCAGCCAATACTGCATGGGATTAGCTGTCCATGTTAAATACATGCAGCCATATAGTAGTACAAACAAACAAACAATTTGGTTTAGGGCTGAGTTCTAAGGCAATTTAATGCTTGACTTGAGCTACTAAGGAGTTGTTTTGGCCTGTATCAGATAACACTGCATGTATGATTGCACATGCTGAAAAATGGAAGACATAGAAATGGGTAAGAAATATAAGTCACTGAGTAGAAAACTGGATTTTATGCATATGGCAGACAATAGCATGACTATATAAACAGTTGTCTATGACCTAGAGTTTAGGGAAAAGAAAGGGGGAAAGTGAGAAAGAAGTAAGGTATCTAGCTAGAATCACAAAGTTTCTTGCTGGGCTTGTGCTGCTGCTGGCTTCTGTCTTTTTTGGCAGGACTGCTCATTTCAGGCTTCTTCTGGCCACTCTTGGCCTTTAACTTGCACCCTTCAACATTACTCTCCTGCTCTTTCTCTTTTGACCTCACCTCATTAATACCTGATAATGGCAACTTGCCAATTACCTCCTTGATAGTATTAATGACTTGATTGGCCCTTTTTGTGTCTAGGAGCAACTCTTGAAGGAAATTTGGGGCATCTTCATCATCACTTTCCACCTCTACTGCCCTCCAACACTTGCATAAGAGCAAACCAAACCCAAGAACAGCAGGAGTGGCACTGTTGTAATTGATAAACCTATAGTCTTGAAGCAAGCCTAGTGCAGCATGGAACTCATCCAAAGTGGTATGAATGCTGCACAGAAGATACTGTTGGCCCCAATCCCAAGATGCCCAGATGGGTAAACTAAGTTTTGACTTTGGGGCTAAGGATGAGGACTGAGAGGGGGCCTTACAGCATATGTATGAGTAATTAGATAAGTTTATATCAAACAGAAAACAAGAACTTATAGAAACTGGCAATGCTAACACACCATCTAGTAGAGTCTTATAAGAGGGGTCTGCAGAGAGGCTGCATAGAAACTCTAGTCTGTCACTGTTATGTGCAGCAGGACTCTGTTTCCCTGGCATAGTTGGCTGTTCAGAAAGATGAGGATGCTTGGATAGGGGTGGCCTAATAGACCCTGTTGCTTCGCCCTTGCCAGCTCTATCCTCACCTTGCCTGGCATAACTGTCTAGCTCCTCATCACTGGCTTCATCATCAGACCCAATAGCAACATATTGTTGAAATTGAGCTCATGTGGCTTGTTATTTGCTCGCTTTTAGTACAGTACCTTAGTTTTTAGTACCACGCTAATGTTACCTTCCATGCATCATACTGACATACATACATTCTGAGTAGTATATAATGTGCGTAAATACATCAGGGCACCCTTGCACATTTGCCCACAACCCACCTAATCCCACTCATTTCCCACATGCACATCGCATTTTTCCCACACATATGCCATCCTTTTTCTTTTTAGCCAAGCTTTTTTCATCTCTGCCTGAACAGATATCCCCAAGTCTTGACTTGGGGCCTTAAGGAATATAAGGATGGGTAGTTTTGCCTTTGCCCATGTAGACCAGTGAGACCAGAGCTGGAAAACCATGGATTTGGTCATTTTTGAGGGGTCCAACACCTCAAAACCCTCAGGGATGGTGTCAGCATCCAAATACTCTATTGGGCTTCTTCTTAGTTCCAGCCAAGGGACGTGCACCTTGTCATGTTTAGTAATTCTCACTAATGGTGATCAGAATGTTATAGGCAATCATAAAAATAGAACTTACTATATGCTTTGGTAAAAATGTCACATATGACATCTTGGTGTGACTTCAGGTGGACAGCCTAGTGTGTCGGAAGGATTGGATGGCCTAAAATATCCACCTTGACCTCTGGGACCTTCTCCTCCTCCTTATCAGACTGATTCTTGTCCTTGTCCATTTCTGAAGCCTCATCTATAGCATTTTATTAGTGCTAAATGAATAGAGTAATAAGTTATTGCACTTACTTTCACTGGCCATGAAATTTCCAAGGAGTTTAGCTCCTTGCTTGGCCCAATCCTTGCAGTCATTGGATGAAACTGTGAAGTGGTGCTTTTGTTTTGTTTGGGCTTCTGTTTCAATGCTACAAGGGAAATTTGAACAAAAGCCAAGAACTATCAATTTTGTCCATTTACTATAGTGTATTCAAGCCATCAGTTGCCTCATAGCCTTGTAGGACTATGGAGTGAACCCCCATGGTATGGCACAAAGCTTCAATAAATTCAACTGTCCTTTCTTGCAGTTTCTTTTTTTGATAACTGCAGAAATTTGGTTAAAGGCCCTTCAAACAACAAATAAAACTCACATAAGCATTTTGTCTTTGCTGGGACAACCCTCTGAGTTCCACTTTGCAGTAGCTTTCTCAGCTTTTTCCAGTTAGCTCTTAGAAAGGTCATTAAACCACTTCTGGATAGCAACTATGCGATTGCCCAAAGTTTTTTTATTTGTCTTGTCTCAAGATTTACCATCAATCTGCTTGACCTCATCTGCAAAACGTTGTTGGGCAGCATGGAAAGCATCCCATGGGGTCTAGTAATCCCCAGCATCAATTGGCCTGGCAGCAGCCTCATGCTCCTCAGGTGTCAAGTGCTTGTTACCTTCCTTAAGCTGCTCCAGCTTTGCTTCTTCCTCTATCCTGTCATCTTCATCTAGGTATGGGAGGAATTTCTCACAGATTGCCTGCCAATTTTAATGCCAATAATTAGTAGTAGCTATGTGCATATGTAACATAGTAAAATGAAATACTTACCCAGCCAAGATGTTGGGGAAGCTCTATGGCCTGCTCTTCATACAGGGGTGACTTGATAATATCATCCCCACAATCCCTAAGGATTTGCACACAAGTAGCTTGATCCCCTTGAGCCTCTAAATACTTTTGGGCATATTTAGCAAGGGTTTCATAAAAAAGAACATTCCAATCAATATTAGACATGGCAGTGGAAATGTGGAGGCACTTTGGAATGGTGAGTTGGGGGAAAAAGAGTAAAAAAGAATGAAGAAAAAAAGAGTAAAAAGGCACCAGCAAATTGCGGTGCTATTTGTGGCACGTGCATTACATGTTGAGAAAGAACCAGCAAATTGTGGTACACTGCAATTTTGCAACATCACATGCAATAGCAAAGAACTGGTAGCGTAATTTAGTTGGCGGTAAATTTTTGTGTTTTGACCAATCTTGCAATATGTCTTACATGAATCATTATGCTTACCTGAGCTATAAGTGTAGTTGGCCAAATGTATTATATTTTAATATTTTTGCCACATATCTGCCAAAAATTTCAGCTGGCTGGACCGCAATGCCCATGTCTATCACTAGCAGGATCTGCACACATTCCTGACAGTGCTGCATATATAGTGAGCTCCAAAAGCGTTGCAATGTTTTGCAGTTTTGGATTATCTGTAGTGTGGTGCTTCACAGCATGGAAATCCCACTTAGCAT